>JBAMHV010000010.1:8999498-9014225 GCA_037177535.1 Pseudomugil gertrudae
CTCCCTCTGGTCCCCTGTGATTAGCTCCATCACTTAGTCTGGGTGGAGGATTGTGACCTCAGCACTCTGGGGGTTGGGGGTTTTGACGGGGGGTTCCTGGTGGCCCACTGGGGGGGATCTTGGCCGCCTTCCATAGGCTGCAGCTGGGCGTCTGGCCCCGGGGTGGGGGTAGTGGGTGGGTTGGTGGTTGGAGTTGCCTCGTGGCGGTGGGGTGCGGTCGCTGGTGGGGACTTGGGTGGGGGCCGTCGGCTCTGCGGTGGGCAGATTTTTGGAGGAGCAAAATGAAACATGTAAAAGGTATTCTCAGGACAAACTGGTTCTTCGGGGTCTCCACACTTTTGTTATTCTCCAATTAATTATGACTCAGCTTTCGATTTATCAAATGATTACTAGCAGCTTGATATCAATACATTAAGATTTATAGTTACTGGCAGATGTCTGTACATATCCCTTTAGAGGGATCAAAACACCTACACAGTTTCTCTTGGCAATGATGCTTCTGAAACAGGCGTGTTCCTAGCCCATTTTTGGGAGTGCTGAAGCACCCCCAAAATGAATGCCAGCACCCCTAAAATGATTACTTTTTTATGTGTTTGTAAACACAAACACATATGTAAACACAACTAATTAGTAAGGTGTAAAAACAAAACAGTTATTGGTTTAAATGTATTATTTGACTAATAAAAGTACAGCAACCCCATCACAAACTCTCACATGAGATAGTGAAGAAAGTGATATTTTTTACACACACGCCTACATTGATAAACATGATTAACCAAATTCTGCTTTGTACATATTGTATATTCATCCACACAAAATCTGTCTGTCTTTCTGTTTCCTCCTGCTTCAGTCTGGTATTTGGGGTTGTTACAAATATAAAAAAAAAAAAGAAAGAAACCTCCAGAGGACCCTTTCTGTCAGGCGCCTTCAGATCCTGTCTGGTGCCAAAGCAGGTAGTGTGATAGTTTTGTCTAAAGCGGTGTCTGTTCCTGATCTCATGAAGGCTGAGAAGTGTGTGGTTTCATGGCCGTATCTAGTAGGGGTAAATGTGGGGTTTTGTTTTGACACTGTGGGATAGCTCACTTTGTTCTTACTTATCTCTCACTTCTGAAGCTAACCCCTACATGATGTTTCCTTGTGGTGTCCCAGTGTTTGCTAAACCATAAAAATACTGCACATTTTACAGGGTGGGATGAGGATTGCATTGCACACCTGGATGGAATAAATGCTCGTTAACAGGCTGCAAAGAACTTGATGAGAAGGTTCATTAATTAGAATCAGACATGCAGGGCAGGGGTACATGAGGACCAGGGTTGAGGAACACTTCTCTAAGCCAACTTAAAATGCAGAGATGGCTTCTAGCACATCGTATCAAATGTACAAGTCTCTTGTTTGGTTTTAGTCCCAAAATAGTTTTGAAATATTGCAAAAACATAAAGAAATATAATAAATAATATATGATAAATGATGTTAGGAATCATCTTATCATAACAACTTTAGCTTCATTAGATGTACCATTTAGTTTTATCATTACTTTGCTCTTTCTTGCGCACAATGCTTATGTCTTGTTTTGTTTTCTATTGTTAAAATGTCAGCATGTTTATTAATATTTATTAAAATAAAACCAGTCCCCTTTAGCTTCTTTGCTTGTTTTAATAGCTGAATCTTGATCTTATGACTCACGATGCAAACATTGTATTGCCACGTATTGTTTCAGTACTTAATACCATCTAAACCTTACACATATCCATTACAGTCTTTACCTTTCCCTTTATCTTGTGAGCATCCGTCCTCCCCCCGTTCGCCCTAACCCATCCCCTCCCTACCTTACAGTACCTTGGTGTTTTGTTTCTCAGGACATCTATGTGATTTTCTTTGCCAAGTTTAAGATTGTATTTCAGCCGGAGGCTTTGGACTGGCCATATGTCTTGAGAGAGTGAGAATGAGGCTCCATGAAGAGTAGGCCAAACTAGTACCACCTACTGGTTCTCCTTCTAATTCTATTGAATGCCAGTAAGAGGTGAGAAACTCTATCACACATAAAAAGACAGAGGTCTTGTTTTACACACTCAGAGATCCCAGCCTCACATAACAGGAATAAATGGGTTTTAGACTAAATACTTTGAGATTTGCATGACAGCTTTATGCCAGAAAGATGAAAGAAAGTGGACCTGCTCTGGCTGCATTAATTAAAAAGTTACCAGTAGTTCTTGCATCTACAATTTTTGTCAAGACGTAATGGAGGTGGACCAAAATGCAGACTAGGATGCAGAAAAAAAAGCCAAGACGTCTAAAGTACAATAAAATTGATCAGAAGAATAAAGGTGAACTGAAACCAAGTGGTACATATACACACACACACACACACACAACACAAGACACAGGTAGAATGAATGAGCTAGATTAAACCAGGTGAACTAACAAAAAACACATTGAAAACTACTAATTAAAACAGGAAACCCACTAAAACTCCAAACCATGACAGCTTTTATTGGTCTCATACATTGTGCAAGGCTTGATTCACAACTGTGTTCCAATAAAATCATTTAGTTTAGAGATATGATGTTGTCTAGCTGACGAGATACTTGTTTTTATTGTGTTCAACTTTTCACACTTCTTTTATGTATATACATTAAACAGATTTATATGATTACATATCTGCAGATATGTCAGATATGTCTGCAGATTGTATTCTCACTAATCTGACATTATTATTATTTGTCATTGCAGAACCTGCCGGAAATGGAGAGTCTGCTAACAAGTGCAAGAAACTAAAGTGATTATGGAGGATGACAAGATCCTGAAACATGCTGTGAGGATAGTCATAGCAGGCTGGAGCTTATCAGATGCTAAAACTGAGACATTTTACTCTTATCCTCCTGATGGAAGCAACACTTCCAGAGGGTTGAAATGGGGACACAAGAGGGTGGAAAAGTGGCTGGCACCAATTGAAAACAGTTGCAGGAGCATTTGTTTAATGACACACTAACTAGTTTAGGTAGACAACTTGAGATGCTGTACTCCATGTGAACTGCCTCAAACATTCATCAAACAGAACCATTCATCTATTCTTTGCTAAAATCATATTAAAATCATTTCCAAACCAAACACAGTTAAGCAAAAAAAAAGTTAAATAAGGTCAGTGAAAATTACAAAAATAGAAATAATCAATCCTATTGTTCACCTGATGGCATGCAGATGGACAAACTTATCTCTACTGAATACACAGTTCTCACACATTTCATCATGCCAAGATTCACCAAACCTGAAGCAAATAAGAGGATGAAATTATGCTTCAGGCCTGGAAAACAAAGTTATATCTTTCCTTTGCTGTTTTGCTTCCAAAACCTAAATCCACCTCTACATTTCCTGAAGAACAGAGGATGCTGTATCAATACTCTAAAGTCAATATTTCAATATCAGCCAGTCAAAGTATCAGATTCAGTCATTTCTTGTACATCGAGTTCATCACTCTGCTGATACAAAGAAACATGTCTCGAATGGAGGATTTAAAAAGCATTTGATAGAGCCACTTACATGTAACAGTGGTCAGACAAAAATGTGGAGCAATTAAAATGTTACTCAACATAAAATTATGAAGATCTGAAAGACTCCATCTGAGATGTATCACATCATCATAAGATTCAGAGAATCCAATCTCAATCTCAGTTACCTGAATCTTATCAATTTAGGTAAAATCGATATGAAAGTCGGGGGGAACAAAGTGTTAGAACAATAAGCAAACCTCTCCTGCTGATGAACATCCTGTGATACAATCTAAAACAACAAAATGGACAATATTTTACACTAAATCTGTGCTGTACTTGTTATTTTTAGCAGTAATTTTGACTTGAATGCCCAAGAAACTTGGCAAACAGGATTTTATCTTATATAAATAGTATGGCTGAACAGTCCCACCTCTGCTGAGACACTGAGATCAGATTTGTTTTACCCGAATGTATTTGTTCACGCTTAAAATAAAACAGCTCATCTTTCTAATTGGTCATCTGTGTAATTTTAGTTGTCTCTGTGAGAGTAGTTCTCAACGGCGATGACTCTGTGCTACTCAAGGATATGAAAAGCTTGATGCAGTTTGTCTTCATAACGCACGACTGGCCCACTAAAACAGCATCCAAGAGCTTATTATTTCCATCTTATTAGCAACCTGAGAAAGTGCATGCAGTTCTCGTTCGAGTAAATTGATATTAAGTGGTGGGATTAACTTGGCGTCATCGTGACAAATTAGTTTTGGCTTTATCTTTTGTTCAGCTACATTACTTGATAAACTCTGAAAAAGCAGAAAATATGTTGGGTGAACGTGTGAAATGGGCATTCCCTGTGAAGCTTTGGATGCTTCGTCGCATTTGTTTTGTGCATCAGGTGGGAATTGGTCCAAGTCGAATGCAGGTGTACAAGCTCAGACAAATTCAAGGTTTGCGATTTGCCCATGGGGAAATGAACAAATCAGTTTTACCAACAGTTCCAGTAAAGTTCACTTCTTTTCTCACAGCAGCGTTCAAGTATTAAAAAGTTTACCTCCCTCCAGACCGGCACGTGCCTTGCCAACTGGTGCCAATTCTGATCAGTGTGTTGTACACACATTTGCAGTCCGTTGGTATTTTCACTCTCTGAAAGCCTGTCATTTTGTTGCTAAATTAGACTGCAACTCAAAGGCCCACACTGTGAACATTCAGCCCAAATGGCTCTGTAATAATACACACTTCCAAGCTGTTAGCTAAACTGTATTCCTTTGTTTTCTTTTTGACTTATAAAAAAACAAAAGCAAACACACTTTGTACACCCCAATGTACAAATTGCAGTGATTTTTCTTTTCTCATGGTTTTGGGCTCCAAAACCCTTTAAGAGCTATAAATATATGTTTTTACAAACACTACAGCTTTAGAAAGTTGACTCAATCCAAAAAAAAAATCACCCCAAATATGACTGAACGTGAGCAAAGGGGGAAATAAATGAGTTTTTAATTAAGGCAAGTGTTCATCCAACCATCACTTCAGATACACACGACTGCACCTATCTCTCGTTGATAATCTGAGGCTGTTCATGCAGTAAATCACTGAAAAGCTGAGGTTTTCTTCCATTTTCTGAACTTGTGAATGTAAGCAGACTAATCTTCACTCACAATAACGAGAAGAAATGAAACAGAACGTGTGCTGTTGTAGGTGTCACACTGCAGGTGGGACTATGTAAATGTCTTATGAATGCTGCATTTAAAGAAGAACCACCATTATTCTTATCAGCACACAACCATTCTGCTGCAGGTAAAATTGTTCCTGGCACTTCATTGCTGGTTAAACAAACTAGCTGCAGACTCTGCTGGCTGCATGCACACTGCACTTTAAGCAATAATTCACCTTAATACCCTCTGACACCTAAAAACATCTTTTAAAGTAGTGCCTGGAATTCAGCATATCACTGTAAACTTGTATCAAAGCATGCTTAGTGTCTACTATGTAATTAATCATATTTGTGTTTGTACCTGTTATGATGAGGCAATCGCAAAGTATAAGAGACATAAAATTCTTTTTTTCTCTGGCACGGTACCCAGTGAAGACAATGTCTCTCATAAAGAGTCAACATAGTGAAGGAAATCAGATTAATTTTTCAGAAAAGATCTGCCTCGGCTTCAACATTTGTGTCAATGCTCATAAGAGCCATGAGTAACTTGCAGCAGCAATCAGTCGTGTGTTTTGACAGATATTAGGTTCATTAAAGTGCACAGATGTGCGTTATGCAAAGCGTTTCTGCTCATTTATTTCATTATTTGCTAAGTAGCAAAAGCAGGAGAGGAAACACTTTAAGTGATTACGTTGTGATTTTCGGCGTGCGTCATGGTTGAAACGGTGTTAGCGCACAGGTCGGTCACTGCCATTGATTTATGCTGCAGAGTGTGTGTCACATTTATTCTGTCTATACAAAGATAGTGATAGCTTTATCTCAGAGCAACATGAGGAGTTCATATCTCTAAAACCCTGTTAAATCATGTTAAACCAACCAGAAGGTTAACCATAAAGTTTCCATGCCCCGAAGAACACAAAGCAAACATATTAAAAATAAAATGACAGAATCGTGACAGCAACATGTTATGATGATTAATTTTTTCAGTACAGTCAGTGATTGATTGAATATTTTTATGTAACATGCACCTGCACAATCACATCTGGCCTGGCATATCATATTTGATATACATACTGTTTCTCAGGTGTTTGCATCACTGCAATGACAGAAACTTTACTCAAACCCTGTTCTTCATATGATTCTGGTCTCCTGCATGGTGATGAATACCAGAAAGCAGAAGATTACAATATAATAATTCTGACTTATTCCATGGTAATAGATTAGATAGATTAGATAAGATAGATAAATAGATAGATAGATAAGATAAGATAGATAGAAAAGATAGATAAGATAGATAAGATAGATAAGATAGAAAAGATAGAAAAGATAGAAAAGATAGAAAAGATAGATAAGATAGATAAGATAGATAAGATAGATAAAAAAGACAATAGCCTAATAAAATCTCCTTTCCCGGAGGGAGTCAACCCAAAAGGATTAATAAAGTTAAGTCTCCACGACTCATCATTTTTTGTTACTTTTATAAAGTTCAGTTGGGGAGTGTGGAGGATTTTAAATACCAGCATGGAGTCTTTAAGGCAGGGGTATCAAACTCTGGTCCTGGAGGGCCGGTATCCAGCAGGTTTTTGTTGTCTCCATACTCCGACACAGCTGACTAAAAATACTTAATAGGTTGACAAGAAGCTGTTGGATCTATTAGATTTGCATCGGGTATGTTAGTGCAGGTAAACTGATGGATTCTGGCCCTCGAGGACTGGATCTTGACACCCCTGCTGTAAGGTAACCGAAAGCATTACCACAGAAAATCTGCCAGATCAGGGCAGGACGAAGCCCACACTTCAGCTAGGCGTGCATTATGAACACACACTATACTAGAAAATGTAAATGTGTTTTAACAAAAACAACTGTCTCTTGGTGTCCACAATAATTTACGACGTAACGTATGGAGACTTGACAATAAACAGATCTTAATGTGGTTTGTTATTCAGACCAACTTGTTGTGTCTAACATCAACACTAGCAGGTCCTCCAGTCTCTAAACTCCTCTGCTTGTGTTGTGGGATTTCTGGCTCAAGTATGGAATCCTTAAGATTCATCTAAGATGTGGTGCAAACAATGAGGTCAGCCAGAGGATTCGGAGATGAGGTATAAACTACAGAAACCACTTTAAGCCTTCTTGCCATCACGTTTCAATAGCTGCTCCTGAATAATAGCCAAGAGGTTTAAAAAGTAGATCCATAAATCTGTCACAGAGGGATGTGAACGGGAGCCACTAAAGCTGTTGTGCAATTGCAGCCATATTCACACTATGCTGCTGTTTTCTGTTCAAATACTGTAGCGTTTCTGCTTCATCTAAAAGAAAACCATATAAATCTGCTTCTGCTCCTCAGCTCTGTGGGGTTATTACTGTATAAGCTACATGATCAAAGCTTTTACAGTGATGAAAACAAGTAGAAGCAGTATGGTTGCATGTTTTTATAATTCGAAATGAAACTTCCCTGTTACAGAGTATAGTTTAACAAACCAAGTTTTTCATTACTGGTGGATAATTAGCAATGTGTTTCTCACAACTGAGGTCAAACTTCTGGGTTGTCACTGAGAGGAGTCAGACTGGACCACCAATTACATGCCAGTATAATTATGTGAAAGAGGGAAAAGGGGCAAAAGACAGGAAGAGAAGTGATAGAGGCCAGGTATGTAGGGTAAATGTACAATTGGTGAAAGGAATATTAGACCAGCCTTGTATACCAATATTTCATGTTTATTTAAATGCCAAGTAGCTACAAATAAAGGTACTTTTTTTTTGGAAAACACAAGTGGGCTAGTCCTTTTCTCTGCAGTGCAAAACATATCCACAAGGGGGCAGAAAACAAGTGTTGGATCATATCAAGGCAAAGTTTTAACTTGTAGTTGTTTAAACATATTTCATAAGCTGCATGTATCAAATAAAACAAGTTTATTATTGAAGGGTTAAAGATGCATAATGAAATAGCAGTTATGTATTAATGGCTTTGTAGAAAGTGGAATGACATTTTACTTAAGCCACTGAGCCGTAGGGTTAAAGTGTTGGGGACAGTGACAAATGTGTCCAAACAAAGCAAAACTATGAATCTTAGTGACAGCAGAACTATTCGCAGTGCAGATACCACGGCCTGTGGGAGTATTTAATGTCACACGGTCAGTAGTATGTCAGCAAATCAGGATTACTAAATCATGTTTAACACAAAAATGATAATATCAAGATGTAAGATCCAGAAGAATAAAATTTTTGTTGTTTAAAACTTACATTTTAAAGCTTTCTACAGCTGTGACTAATACATTGTGTGCATGCCATTTAAATGCCCCTTCAGGAAACACTCCAGAGACATCTAATCTCTCACCTCGCTCTCGGTTTCTGGTAACGCATACACTGCAGGTTTCTGCATTCCTCACATTCCACAGACCTCAAAAGCCTTTCAAGTATTTAACTCAAGCGTTTTTCCAGGCTAAATTTTACCTTGCTTTGTTATCTCAACTGACTTGTGGGGAAGCAAAATATACATATTCATTTCCAGACTCATTTAGTGGTTAAGATCTCCTCTGTTTTGCAACCTTTGGGTTAAGTGCTCAAGGACATTTGTTTTTATGTCGAGGACAACCTGTCCTTGTACGTACTGCAGACCCATGCAGCATATCTGTATTTTTTTCTTTTCTTCTCTCTCATCAATGTTTAGTGGGTTTACAAAAGTATCTTCATCACTCCCTGTGGCAACAACCTTCTTCCTTAGAAACTGAAAAGAAGCACTGGATGTGGTGGGAGCATGTTCCTACCCACACATCCTCCCTTAGGTCTGCTTACTGTTGTGGTGGCTAAATCTATTTCTACAGCTTACATAAGCCAAGCCATGGCCACAGTGCCAAGTGCCATCAAACCTGTGGGGGTACCTGGTGTTTGCATGAGATTTCAAAGAGGAGACGGTGAATATATCTGACCTTTTGCAGGACTAGCAGCGAGTCTACCTTCTGAGTTCTCCGAAGCATTAACCTTATCTTGGAGTCGCATAATAGTCCATTGACTGCTGCCTATAACTGTAGCTCAAAGTTTAATGTCTGTTGACGTCTTTTTCTCTGGAAAGACATTTAGGTTGAGTCATCACTCAACAAAACCTTAATTTATGCCGCAACTGAGTTCCCACCATTGATTGATGCTTTGTTACTGATACTTTGTCCTTATTTTTGGCCCCTATTTCACCACTCTAAAACAAATAAAAAAAATTATTTTGCAACAGAAAGTTGAATAGAAGGGAAAATCAACAATGAAACTTTACATGATTTACATGAAACCCTTTTTAGAAACAGTTAGCTCAGCCTGCAGTTGAAGGCAGGAATGAGCCATCTGACTGTATGCCTTCAAAAGAAGACACCCATAATTAAGTCCCCTGTAAGTGTCATCCTAAAAGTTGCACAGTGATCCCTTTAGAAGGCAAGAGTCACTATTGACATCACAGATTAGGTTATATTTTGATTTAACATGCTCCAAATAAAGTTTTGTTTGCCTGCAAATGAAACCATAATCATTTATTTGCCGTTCTTGGTTGTATACAAATGACCCATGTACCAGTCTGTGAATCTGGACAAGCAGGCCACAAACATCTTGGATTACAAAAAGACACAAAGGCAGTCGCAGCCAGATATACGTGACATTCTATATCATCCATCCATCCATTTTCTACCGCTTCTCCCTGAACGGGGTCGCAGGGAGGCTAAAGCCAATCCCAGCTTACATCGGGCGAGAGGCGGGGTACGCCCGAAAGGTCGCCAGTCCATACATTCAATATCATTAAATAGCAAAAAGCTGTTTTCAGTCATGTTAATATTTGAGCTATTTATATGTAGTCAAGTACACTTTGAACTATTCCAACATTGTCACCAGTACTGTAAGTGTTAATAAAACTAATTGATTTGTAAATCCAGGAGGACCATCTCTGTTGTATGAGTTTAATCTTACAATACATGTCTTAATTCACAAACCTGAAAATTCACCTCAACACCTCACTTAACTGTCTTTCAATCTGGCAGTAACGTATGAAATGAAACCTGCACTTCCACAAACTTGGGAAACTATACTTTCTAATTTTCAATTAAAAAAAAGAACTACAGAGTAAATGTCTTAAAACACATGGACTTTCAATAAGAGATAATTAAGCATGTTTACACTGTTTACACTAAATATACAACAACAATGTGTTTTTGGAATCAATTCTGATTTTCTTGTTACAATTATCCCACTTACGTAATTAAATTAATAGATGAAATCGTGAAATTAAGGAATCTACAGGAGGCGATTGTTGACTTTGCCATAAAGTAACAAAGACATGAATGAATCATGCATCAATGCCGTTTACATGCTTATTTCACAGAAATGCATTAAACTACTACAGTGTTAATGATCAATAATGCTTGAATGTTATTGGAAGAGCTGACAGGTTTTGTCCTGAATCTCCGACTGAATCTTAATGGGCTGTTTTCTTTTTGCAGAGGAGGGTCCTCTGAGACTACAGTTCCAGCTGAGGTCCTGCTAGCACAGATTAATGCATGTGAACAGAGAAATTTTAAGTGTTTATCTATCATACTGAACATTTTCATTTCAGATGCATCACCTCCAACAGTGCAAAAACAGACCGGAAATCAACTGGGAGAAAAGGGGAAATTTATAATAGCAAACAGTGAGTTTCATAGCGGTGTCGCTACTTGCAAGGTTCTACAGCACACACATAGATTCAGTTTGACCAATTTATAGGTGGGTGGTATGAACAGGATGGCCAGCCCTCCCAGGGCCACAATGCTCTTCTGCAGACAAGGACGGATCATGATTATACATGCAGTATAGCGCCAATCTGTCTCACCTGCTGCTGCTTTCAGGACCACAGCGTCACCACCCTTCCCTACAGCTGAGCCAGAGCCACAACCACCACCCTGAGTAGGTTTTAAACTAACACACAATAACAAATCAGACCAAGTGATTGGAATTCCTACATGTTTTTATGTTAAAAATTACCCTTAAAGCAATGCTTACATAACTTTACGACCTAAAACGCTGCGTTTAACTAAATTACGTACATTCCTGGAGCCATTGCTGCCTGCCTGTACCAGCCTGGGTAATAATGTACCAGCTGCAATCTGCTTTACGATGCCACGTCACACGCAAGTAACATGATATCATTATTAACTGAGAAAGCAATGAAAAGAGAGAAAGCTCTACAGGATGACACAAGACAAGCCTCCAAATCAGATTGATTTTTTTTTTGTTCAGACAGGAAGCAGGACAGATTGCAAATTTTCTGTTGTTAAGTAAGGCCAAAGGAAGAAAGTCTGCCTAAAAAAAGTCACAGCCAATCCGTGAGTTCAAATAAATTAGATATGTTCAGTATAAGATTGTTGCTATGTTAGCTCAATTACTGATGTTTTTATTGATTTTATTGCTTTTATTCTTTATCTATTCCATGCTTGTATCCTTGACATGTATACATGCATTTACTTATTATTTGATGTGTTATTGATGAATGAATGTATGCATGGCTGAGAAGCTACAAATGAAATGCCCCTTGAGGATAAATATTTTTTTTATTAAAAAAAATTTTTAAAGTGATTTTTTAAGTGAAACATTGCTAGAAATGCTCATTTAAATGAGTAAAAAGATGTTAACTGAAGTATTAGATCCTACCAAACATCTATTCATCAAATTTTATGTCATTTGATTTAAAACACACAAGCTCAGATCCCAATTTGTAAGTAGTAGTTTGCATGTGCAGCCTGGTATTTTGCCTGGATGGACTGGCGACCTGTCCAGGGTGTACCCCGCCTCTCGCCCGTTGACAGCTGGGATCGGCTCCAGCCCCCCCGCGACCCCGCTCTGGGAACAAGAGGTAGAAAATGGATGGATGGATGGATGGAGCCTGGTATTTTGCACATGGGGCTGAACCATGGTTTGCAGGTGAGTTACTACGAGTACTCGTATAAATGGCAGCAGATGCAAACGTGTTCAGACTACCTATTTAAGTTAAAGTTTTGCGAGTCTGCTGGTTTGCAGCATTGCTAGTTTGGAGAGAAAGTGTGAAAGAAAATTCGATCCCATGGCATTGAAGGTGTTGAAGCCAACAAACACATAAATGACCAGCAACTAAGACGTCTGACTGCCCCTAATTGATGCAATGTCACCAAATAAAGAATAATGAAAATGCCAGTCTCTCATGCACTGATCCTGGGTATTTTGCCACATTGTTGGTAATTATGCCTTTAGCATTACAGACATAAAGCACAAACAACAAATGTTTGTGGTTTCTGTTCACATGCTCAGTGTCTGCTGGGGGCCCAAGCTGCACCTGGATTAAAACATCTGCTCCTTTATACACTTGGAAATCCAGCTGTTGCAAAGACAGCACTGTTTGCTCTCATTTAACTGCAAAGTGCATGGAAACCAAATACTCATGGCCATTCGGCGACACAGGGCGTTTAGATTTGAACACGACGTCCAAAAAACAGGATTGGTATCTCAGCTGTCACAACTACCACACGCTGAAATGACCCATATGCAAAAAAAATGCACACTCGTAAGCAGTGTTGTGTCACTGCGGGTATTATGACTCCTCTTCCTGGCTGCAAATCCATCCTGAGCTCCACCAGCAGCTTCAAAATGATAATCTTGGATAAGCCATATGTTTTGATGATTGTTTCCTTGTTCATCACATAAATATTTATGAGAGTGAAAGTGCATTTTCCGTCTCCTTTGCTCCATTTCAGTGTCTCCTTGTAGTGACAATAACCACATGTGTACAGTTGGTCTAGCAACTGCTTGCTGTGGCCTCACAAAAAGAAAGCTGCTGGTTCGAACATTGGCTCAGGAAGTGGCCTTTCTGTGTGGAGTTTGCATGTTCTCCCCGTGTTAGCGTGGGTTCTTTCCGGGTACTCCGGCTTCCTCCCACAGTCCAAAGACATGCATCTTTGTGATAGGCTGATTGGAAAATTGAAATTGCCATGTAGGAGTGAGTGTGCACATGTGTGATGGACTGGGAACCTGTCCAAGGTGTACCCCGCCTCTCGCCCAATGTAAGCCTAGATTGGCTCCAGTTGACAGACATACTAACAATTTTCTATTTTTGGAAGACACAAGCCTCAGTGCACACAAATCAGTTTGTTCATTTTATTTTGCATGTGCATGTTTTTGTAAATGCAAATCTTTTGTAGGCATTTGTGCATTTTCTCATTTAACTACACATGGACCCTCACGCTTACACATAATAAATGTTTCTCCTTTCTTTGAACCTTTAGCAGTCTAAAACCATTAACAGTTCTTTTTATCTTAACTAACTCTGACCTGGACTTAGATCCATTCATCTTGTTGTGGCATTACTGTTTCAAAACTAATCCTATCAGCCTTTGACAGAAGGCAAAGTCATAAGCATTTTGTTAGGTATAAATTGTGACTTTGTCAAACTAACATGAACTCTACCAATGACCATTTCATCACTCACTGCGTTCCAAGCAGCACTGCATTTCACAGTGCAGGAGATGACTCACGAATTCTGGTCACCTTCAGCTTTGTTAACAAGGATGTTGGCAGGACACTGGATCATTCCCATGTCAAAGGCAGTTGAAGGTTTTAAAATAAAAAAAACTTGCTATTGGGCTTTAGCTTGTGTAAAACTGAACACTAAGCAATGCTTTTCTTCTACAGTAAGTCACAATCAATATGTCAGAATACCTGTCATCTCTGTTACTATACTATCTCTGTTTTGGAATCACAAAGTAGCGTTGCAGTGTTAGTGACGTCATGACGTTTTAGTGGGGGGGTCATATCACTCTCTCAGGTAATCTGAGACAGCCATATTAAATTTGCCATGAAGCAAATCTCAAGTTTAACTGCCAGTGTGGATGTGCAACAAAATTAAAAATTGTTTCAATTTGCTCAACTTCGAACCCACAGAATATCGAGCTTTTCCATTAGTCTCATTTCTGTTGTTTCCTTGAGTGTTGCCGTCTTGGCTTTGGCCCACATTACATTTGGTAAATATTGTTAACATTTACTATTAAAGATGGTTTAGAGAATTGTAAATATACTTGTACAACGTGCCCAGTCAATTTTTTTTTGCAAATTGTTTACAAATCTAAGTAATTGTAACTTTATAAGTTGGTAAATGTGACAAACATACATTACTATAATTTTAACGGTGTAACGGTTAAGGCGGGTTTCCTTGATGAACTTCATTTCCCATGATGCATTACGTGAGCTTGCTGGTGTCTGCAAATTGTCGTTTTCCTAGTCCACCAGTTATGCACGCACTTATTTTTAGCATATTAACCTTGTTTCATTTACACGGACAGTAACTTCTGTTATGGATTAACACAGGGCCCCCAGGGCTGTGTGCTGAGTCCCCTCCTGTTCACCTTGCTCACACACGACTGCTCAGTAATACACCCTCGCTGTCTGATCGTGTAGTTCGCGGATGACACGGCTGTGGTGGGACGGATCACTAACAACGATGAGTCTGACTACAGGCAGGAGGTGGAGCACCTGGAGAGTTGGTGCAGACAGAACAACCTCTGCATCAACGTGAAGAAGACCAAGGAGATAATAGTGGACTTCAGAAGGGGCAGA
>JBAMHV010000010.1:9014325-9055236 GCA_037177535.1 Pseudomugil gertrudae
TGGTTCTGTAGACGTCTCCAAAGCTGCTGTAGATGAAACATTATCAATAGAAGGAAGGATATTGTGGATTTTCTCTCCGATATGTCAGCACGCTCACATTTTATGGAAAAGCTCACCATGTAGATACATTAAATCAAATAAATAATGAGAGGTTTAACATTTAATCACTTCTACAAACTGAAGTGAAAGAGATCCACACGGTGATAGCAGCAAGCTATCACAGCATGCACCGGGAAAGAAAAAAAAGTCTCCAGACCAGTTCAAACCAGTCCATACTTACTTTTACGGAGGTAAAAGTAAGTATGGACTGTAAGTATGGAGTATCCATTCAGACCTCATCCTCTGCACATCATTTAGCTTCATGTGCATTTTGTTCTTTTTGAGTGTGCAAAAATGTTTTGTTCCCACCTTGTTCATCTGAGCTGAAGATGCATCATGAAGGAATCAGTCATCCGAGAAATGTACATCGATGAATCATCTAAAACCTTTTTTGCTGTACATTGCAGCCACATGCATAAAAGTGACGTTCTGCTGGAGTTCAGAAGTCAAATAAAAAGATGACTCAGTGACTCAGTCAAATAAGCAAATAAACCACACCATAAATAATCTATTTATGCCTATATAAGTTACCCTTCATAATAACTTGTCACATTTTTCCAGCATCTTTACAACATCTATTGTAGACACAAGTTCAGCCCTCAGTTTGGAAAACTCAGTTGCATTGTTATACTTCATCCCAAGAATAAAGAGCAAGTGAATGAAATTCCAATGATCCTTCTCATCTGTGTGGTAACATTTAACATTGGATATGAAAAGTGTGTCCATGAGTTAATTATCTTTTTTTTAATGTGTTTATACTTTCTGGCTACAGATTAATATGATGTCTCCAGATATGCTCAGTATAAAGACATATAAAGTTGTTTTTCCTACTTTTATTTTCATTCCTTCCAGTTTTGTTCCCCTTCTTGTTGATGATTAAAACTGCTAATTTTGCACTAAAGCCATCCTAACCTGAGCCAGTTAAAGCTGCTTATCTGTTTTTACTGTTGTCTTCATATGATACTGAATACTTGCATTCTTTATGTGCAGCACTTTTTTTCTATGCACTAAGACCCTAATTAGCGTATCAAAGTCATTGTGGGAATTTAGTGTTTGGTCCGAAAACACTTGTACAATGATTAACCTGGGAATTGATCCACTAATAGTCTGATTTAAAGGCAACCACTACCAGCCAAGCCTGTCCTGTTTATTAATGGTAATCAAATTAATGATTTAAAAATAAGCCTTCTAAGAAACAGCTTTACATGTTGAATGTTATTACTGGTTAGAAATAATGTTGCCTAAACCCAAACGGGAAGAGCAATCAGTTTTGATGTGTGTAAAATGTCAAACTGTAATTGCTAGCCTCCTACCAGGTGAGACTTTCACACTTTTAACAAGATAACAAGACGATGGGTGTGTGGAAGAACTCTTCATATCAATGGAAGCATGTTTATAAGAGAGACAAACAACAGCTTTTGGGCTACTTTTTATTTACTTAGCCTCACATCCCACCTCTGAAAAAGTTGGGTGGAAGCAAAGTATGTTAAATTTGCTTTGGAAGTTATTCATTCAATATGTTTAATGTTTTGTCTTCTTGACAATATGTTTTAGTTTAAATCTATGCTTGTGTTTCAGGTTGGTATCATGCATTACTAAATAAATGCTGGGATGGGAGAACTTGGGGAAAATGAGTTTAGAACATAAAATCATGACTAAAAATGTTTCAGTGGATGATCTAAATTGTTATTTGGTACAAATATTGTTTCCAAGAATTATCGAGTCTTTGAGGAGCATGAATGGGTAGATAATCTCCTGTTTGTCAAAAAAATGTGACAGACTCGTTACAATGCCTTAAAAAGTGGTCATCTTAAGAAAGGTTGAAAGGGATTTGCATATTTTTGTCTTTATGGTGTTAAATATCAAGAAACGAGTCAAAGAATCTAGAAGAAAATCAGTGTTTTAAAGTACAAATGTGATACAAATCTGTCAGTTGACTTCATAAAAACAAGAAGTAATTGACAAATGGACAACAAGGTCACTTTGTAAACTTTTATCAAGAATTTAGATTTACAAATGCCACTTATAATTTATCCAAAGAAAAGAGAAGCCCTGTGTTAACTGCAACCCGAGGCATGTCAGCCTCTCTGAGCTTAGAAGGATCTGGAACGTATGTGTTGCAGAGCATTTATCAAAGAAATTGTAGATTTTTCCTGTAGTTGAACATTAAATTTCCTCAAACCATTCAAGCAATTTAAGGGTCAAACCGCTGTGATTAACGTTTCCTCCACATTAACACAGGTATTTTTATACCTGTGTTTGTACATAAAACATGTTAACCAATAACTGCTGTTGCATTTATCAAAGGTTTGCAAAATTACTCTTTAAAAATTATCGCTAAAAGGGTTACGACAGTGCGAGGTGCCATAAACAAACTTATTGGTGACGTCACTTCCAGGTCCCCTGAACTGACCAACCACATAATTAAACCACTGATCTTTGGTTTGTGGGGGCCTAAGCAAAGTTTCAGAGGGGACCCCTCCAGCCAGCATTTCTTGCCCTTTTACTAAGATGCTGCATTCTTATATCAATGAAAATAATTTGTTTAGTTGTCACTTCTTCACTGCTGACTTCTACCTTATTAAGTACTATTTTCATTTAATTAAAAAAGGCAGAATGATTTAATGTGTTCACACAGGATTTTACACTGTGGGCTGAAACTGGCTTTAGGATTACATTGGCAGCTGATACAGCACATGCAGAAGTAGTTTTCAGCCTGCTGGATAAGCATTTTAATTGTACAAATCCTTCTTGCTTATGATTTCTGTCATTTAACTCTCTTTGTTTAACACTTAAGCAGCTTTAATTTGATAAAATCTAAGTTCTCTGTTCTTATTTTCAGCCGGCGGGTAGTCATAGGAGGCCAGACTGAGCTGCCCTTAAATTAGCTTTATTATCTGCACTTCTTACCTGTCTTTGTCTCTTGTTCATTTTTATCTTTCTAAAATTCTCATTTTATATACACCATACTTAAATATCAGGAGTAGTTGGTATTTACTGACAATATTTACCATAATCTTTTATATAAACATCTATTAGAGCAGATTTCTATGGTACTTCCATCTTCCATCTGCAGTTATCAGTTCATAATGTACCATCAGAGTAAAATTGTGCATTTAAAAGGTTTCCACGACAACAAGGATGATTTCATTTTTAGATTTCACTTAGAAATATCCAAACTGGTTTTACCTTTAAGGCATAAATGTTAAGGTTATCAAGGTTACAGTTTGCCCTTATAGGCACACACAGTATGAACCTCTCTCCACCACCATCCAGCCATTTCTGCCACTGTTTCTATCTCTTATATGAAGTGTGAAGTTCATTCATCTTTCCTTTTATTCTTGGCTCCACAGACTAAGTGCCCCATCGTAATGCCAGCAGTCTGCTATCTTTTATCTGCTCTGATGAAAAAGTTGAAAGAGCAGCTCTCAGTCCCACCTGGTGCCCCCCCGATTTTCAGTAAGTGGTTTTAGAGGCACTTGTAGCAGGCTTTCAGAGAAATATCACTCCAGGAACAAAAGGAAGGACAGTAGATGCGACGTGTCTGTCCTTGTACTCAAGTGATACGAGTCACTTCAGAATCACAGAACAAGACCGCAGCTGTGTTTGGGATATCAGAACCAAAAAGCAGGAATGTTGATTATTTCTGACAGATTTCTCTTTCCACACACAGCACTGAAGATATTTTTCCATCTGAGTGTCTTTTTTGGGGGATTTTCAGCATTGAAGTTGTCAGATTTCTTTTGGAAAGAGGCTGGGAGGATTTGGAAATCCATGTTTCCCATCTCCTAACAAAAAAGCCCCTTACTTGGATCAGATGTTATCTCAACAGCTGGAGGATTTTCATTGTGGTACATGGTATAAATGAATAAGTGTGCGGCTGATCTGATGTTATGCTGCCACCTTCTGGACTCAGGCAGAACATCCCTGTTTCTGAATACCCAAAACCACATTGTTTAATCATTTCACCAAACAATTTCTCAAATGACTTCTTTTTTCATTCTGTAGCACAGATTCATGTATGTTTGTGTGACACTTTACATATGATTTTACATTGCCAGGCTATGATTTATACTCCTCTTTGCTGTGTGAGCCAGCAATAAGACCACAGCCTCTGCTTCTGTCTGTGTGCATCGGCTCCCATGGATATTTATGGTGTATGTAAAGTACCTGGAGTTGTAAAACCAAACACAGTCATGTCAGATATATTGGACAATGTGGGGCCGTTGCAGAACCTGGCTGCAGTTTGGTTTGGCCGCCACACAGCAGGAGCCATCTTCCTCCTGTCAGCTTTCATGCAGTGCAGACATTCATTTCTGTGCAGGCAGTTGGAGTACAGCTTGATGAATACTCTCTCTGAGCTCTGATTTCAGCAGATAAAAGGTGAAATTTCAGGCTTGTTGTTTGCTGTTTTCTCAGACTGGGTGGACCACCTCTAAATGTAAAACAAAGCTCTGAAACTTTTAGCATCTGTTTAGTTTTTTTTGTAAAAATGAGCCAGAGCAACAACTTTTCAGGATTATCAGAGGTATTTTGTGATGTTGTAATATTCTAATAGTGTTAGTATGTTTTTCCATTAACTGACTGAAACCTGATGGGAAGAATCCTTTCAGCATTACAAATTTCATGCGCTTCAGAGATGGATGGTTCACAGTGGCATGGTATGCACTGGATAGGTCACCAAAGCGATCTTCACCCCTTTACACCTCCAACCTGCTGGGACTGTAAGCCTCAATGAAGGATGCAAGCACCCAGTCACACCAGCAGCGATTTAGCCCTATATTAATTTAACTTGAAGCCTTAAAGGACAACAGCTTAGCAGCTTTTTCATCAAAATGTGAGAGTGCACCAGAATTCGCACTGACCCAGTATAATAAATCTTGTTTCTGACACTTCTGTAGTAATTTCACGTGTCAAATTTCTTTCCAATTCCAAAGTTATGCACACAATCTTTGTAATTGTAAAAATATACAGTATTTTATTTATTTTATTTTTTTTACAAACAGTAGAACAAAAACAGGCTTTGTGATGAAGAGGCCAAACATGTCAAAATGTCCTCATTAAATCCAATATTTTCACATGATGATGACACAGAAGGAACACATATTTTCTCCTTTTCCAAGATCACAATAATTCAATTCTCATATTTTGAGCTAATAAAAAAATAACCTTGTCACAAAGACAAGGGGAAATCACCCATTATATCCCTAACAACAACATTTTTTCCATTTACTTTTGACATGTTCTTGCCTGAATAAATATCTCTAACCTGCCAGGGTTCTGGCCCATCTGACTCACATTCAGCAGTAGTCAACATAAACGTTACTTCACTATCTCATAAAATGAGCTAAATATGTTCTCATGTGTTACTTGTTGCATCATGTCATTATGTATTCAACAAAATAAAAAGCCAAAATGCAGAAGCAGTGTGAGAAAATAAGTAATCTTTCTGTTTCAAAAGGATCTATGACAGTAAGTAGCAGCCAGGATCCATTTAATGCACCTTATTAAATATTGTCAACAAATGGAGAACTTTTAGATGGTCTGGAGCTAAAGGAGGCAGTGGTGTGTTGGATTATACAGTGAAGTTACAGTCCTGACAGGGGGTAAGTGATGACAGATGTATTCAAAAAGTGGATTCATGTAGGAGATGTGCAGCTCTGATATGAGGTGGAGTTGTAGCTGTGCAGAGTGCATGTAATAACACATCCTCCGGCCATAGGCTTGGATATGTGACAGATACAAAGAGTAAGAATTATTGACATTGTTCTAGTTACTAATAAATTCCAAATCATTTTGTGCAAAAAAAAAACTCAGACACACATAAACAAGATCAGACACAGGATAAAAGTAGCCTCTCAGCATCCACACTTATGGAAAGCCCATGAACAGAAAGGAGGTATTAAGACACAGAAGGAGCAGCTCACTCAGATAAATTGTTCTATCAAAAAGAAGTCAAGATGTAATCCCACTTTTGGAGTCCAGAGTCAGTTTTCCCTGCTGGAGCTGTTTCTAACACACTGATTACAAATCTACTTCAACTGTAGTGAGAGCTCCATCTCCAGGAGGAAAACTACATCAGGCCAAAGGTTGACAACACAGGTACAACCAGCATGTTCTGTCTTCCTGAGAGTCTACTGCGGCTGCCTAAATGATAACATTTACACTGAATCCAGTTTATTTTTACATCACATTTGTATGAATTTTCCAAAGTGCCATACACAATACAAAACAAAAGCTAAACTAGATGGAAAATGTGTGTTAAGGTTTACAAGTTATTGCTGATTTCCTAAGTGCAAAACTTTCAGCATTGTGTGCAGTGTCTTTAAATAAAATTGACTAATGAAGAATATTTAATTTCAAACCAGAAGTCCACCAGAAAAGGATGAAGCCTTGTTGTAACATAGACCTACTGTGCTTGCATGTAAAATCTCATTCGGTGTGATGGTTTAGTCAGTGCTTATGTGACTTTATGTTGGTGGAGTATAATATTTTAATGGTATTTTCAGAAGTGTGGCAGTGATGTCAGAGATGCACATAGCACAGAGATGACATTCCCTATTGGTTATGGTGGATTGGACTGCATTTACCAAAGGACCTGGACTCTGGCTTCAACATCAGTGACACTGTAGGAACATACATGTGGGTACAGATAACCGGTCATGAACATATGCTGTGCAACAGACATGAATTCACTTTTACTGCTTTCATACAAACAATGATTGACACACAGACATTCCACTCTAAGATCTCTGGTAACTGGACACCTGCTTTCTCCCACCCTGACTGACAGTCTGCAGCAGAAAGTCCAGTCCCAGCTCTTCCTAATTGGATTTGTGAGGCATCCTGCCACAGACCTCTAACAGCCTCTTGTAAGCCGCCTCAGGTCTGCTGTGGACCACTTCCTCCCCGCGCTGAGAATAGGGACCTCCTGAGAGGCATTTTTGGCTATGCAGCTTAATTCCTTCAGGCTATCACAAACAAGATTTTGAGGGGCTTTGACAACAGGACACATGCTTTATTAATTTTTTATTTTAGCTTTTTAAGGTAATAAAATGGTAAGGATGGATCATTTTAAAGGCTGATGCACAATCAGGTTATGATCCTAAAGTATTATATGCTGCAGGATGTTTTCCAAAGTGGTTCAGGTTTGAGTGGTTCAGCATTTGAGTTTAATCGGGAAGGTTTATCTGAGTGGTACACTGTAAAGTAAACACACAAAGGTGGGTATTAATGGTTCAAGTTTGATTCCTTTTAATTTATGTAATTATAATGTTTAGTTGTTTATTTATTAGTTGTGTTTGTTTATTTCTGTTTATTTATGTCTATAAATTTCTATATATTTATTTTCTAATTGCATATTCAAAATAAACTTGAATGAATGAGTTGCAAAGAACTTTTTTTAATTAATAATCTTTTTTAGAAAATTCACAATAACACATTAAGATATCTTAATATTGGAAAATTATGAGGAATGGACTCAAAAGATGAACTTCTAGCAACCAGGATGCAACATAACAAATGACAACAATCTCTGCACCTGAAGATCCATCCATCCATTTTCTACCGCTTGATCCCAGAGCGGGGTCGCGGGGGGGGCTGGAGCCAATCCCAGCTGTCAACGGGCGAGAGGCGGGGTACACCCTGGACAGGTCGCCAGTCCATCCAGGGCCTCACCTGAAGATATGAAAGCATTTTTGGGTAAATCTCTTAATTTAAACATAAACAATACAGTATATTACCGGCTTAAATGAATACTGTATTGCTTTTTGCCACTAGGGGCACTAAACATGTAACTTCTCATAGGCCACACACACTGTCACCAAACAGTTTCCATCCATGGTTAGGAAGTGTGTGTTTGCCGGCTTTGATCAGCTAAGTATTCACCACAAAAAAGAAACGTTATTAAACTCATTAGGCACTTACTACCATTGTTTTGAATAAACACTGGCTGAATGATGTGAAACTGTACATCACATTTTGGTCCGTTTGCATAGCAAAGAACTAACTTACCAGTCTAAAAATACTGAGACAAACAGGATGGGTTTTTACATCCACACTGTTCTTTCATCAGACTTCAACAAGCAAAGTCTTTGCCAAGATCGACTTTTGTCTTTCCTCTGAAGTGATCCATTTCTATCTTTTGTCTCTCTGGCCTCCTCCAACACCATTTTCACCTTTTTGCTTTGTTCAGTCATGATACACATCAGCTCAAAGAGGAGGATTAAATTAATTGTGAAGAATTAAAAACTAATCTACATTACTCCCATTTATAACTGTGATCATATTCAGCTGCACATTTTCCAAGCAGTGAGACAAAAGACACTCTGTTCATGCACAAATAGCTAATATGAGTTAAAATAGTATTCACAGGAAATGTAGTGATAGTGCAGCCAGAACAAAACACCAGAATCATTTCATTCCTGATCTGGACTTTACATGTTTACCTGGAAAAATGATCATTTTTAACTCAATTTTGTGCATCATGTTTTAGCTAACATGTTTGACTAAACTACAATTAAGTATATCTTGCTTTGTCTGCATTAACAAATTTGCTGTTATAGATGCCTTCCAATATGACACAAAAGAAATGTTTTGTATTCTCTGGACCTAAAATGATCATGTAGAGATAAATTACATTTGATCAATGGAACCTCAGCCAACATGTGAAGCGTGGTGATGGCAGTAACATCAGGATGTTTTCCCTGCATTGATGGAACAATAAATTCTGCGTCGTACCAGCAAACTGTGAAAAAATGACCGTGACAGATTCATGCAGCAAACATAACAAAACTGATAAGATCATCATGATGTTCTGCCAAAGAATAATTAAAGAAGAATAAAGTAATATTCTTTTGGAATAGCCTAGCTGAATTCCTGACACTATTCCAAGGAAAGTGTTGTGAAAGGACCTGAAGCAAACAGTTCATGTGAGGAAACCAATAGCTGCTGGACTGATAAGAGTTAACCATCCATCCATCCATTTTCTACAGCTTTTTCCCTGAATGGGGTTTCACAATGGGTGAGAGGCAGGGTACACCCTGGACAAGTCGCCAGTCCATCACAGGGCCAACACACAAACACTCACTCCAATGGACAATTTAGAGTCTCCAATCAGCCTATCCCCAAGGTGCATGTCTTTGGCCTGTGGGAGGAAGCCGGAGTACCCGTAGAGAACCCACGCTTACACGGAGAGAACATGCAAACTCCACACAGAAAGGATCCTGGTTTGATCCCCGCCCCAACCAAGGCTCAAACTGGCAACCTTCTTGCTGTGAAACCACAGAGCTAACCAACTGTGCCACCATGCGGCCAAGTTAAAGATCATTTACTCCAAAATATATTTAAATTATCTGTGTACTGTTGGTACTTTATGCTGTAAATAGCATAGCCAAGTCAAATGTTCACTTTAAAAAGACTTTCTTTAATTATTTAACTTGTTTTCTACTTAGCCAAATCTCAATGATATGACTAATATTAAAGCAGTGCTTCTGCTATTATAAGAAAAGCTTAGATTAGATAAGATGTTCAGCTGTTTCAGGATCCTGGACTTCAGCTGTACAGACACAGAG
The DNA here is from genome assembly GCA_037177535.1 of Pseudomugil gertrudae. Lineage (NCBI taxonomy): Eukaryota > Metazoa > Chordata > Actinopteri > Atheriniformes > Pseudomugilidae > Pseudomugil > Pseudomugil gertrudae. The sequence continues at coordinate 9,023,997 of JBAMHV010000010.1, forward strand.
CCAAACTGGACTTGCATACTGCAGGATAGTTGGTGGCGCTGAAGAAGCTGTAGAGGATCCTGCTGCTGGTCAAAAAGACCAGTTTCCTCAAAAAATAGGTCCTCTGTTGTGCTATCAGAGACTTTGATAAGATGGTGGTCGGGTACACTGATGACACAGTGCTACTGACCATTACCAGCTGTGTCTGTTGGTGAGGAAAGAGTGACTCCATTGGATAAGATGGAAACGCTGCAGCAATTCAGAGAGAAGTAAATCTGTTTTGACTGTAATGAAGGTGGATATAAAAAAATCAATAACCAGTACGCTGGCGTATGATTTGGCATGTGATTGTATCCACATGTTTAGAGACAAGATGGATGAGCAACTCTATCTTCAGCATTGCATCCAGCCCTATAAGCAAACTAACAAGAGTCAGATTTTGTCTGAATTTTGACTGAAACAAAGATACTGTTGCATTTTTTTTACAGTAAGGTCTCAACTGATCCCATTTCTGCCTTCAGGCCCTTATTTGTGTCCCCTGAACAGAGGTGTTTAGAGCATATTGAGAAACTGTACTAAAATGCTCACTTTGAAGACTTTGGTCCTCACTGAAACATCTCTATGCTTCAAAATGTGTTTTGGACATGTCATAACTGGAGGCATAAAAAAGCTTTAAAAGGAAGAGGTTAAAATTAACCTTGTGGTCAATGTGGTCAGAAACAGACTCATTCCATTATGGATATACTATTTTTTATTTGAAGGCTAAAAACCAGGCATAGGACTCAAATGCTCTGATTAAATCTTGGCATTGTAAACTTTATTTGTGTGAGTAAAGACACAGCTTGAAATGTGTTTTTAACTCCTGAAATTTGTCTTTGCCAAACTTAAGAAAAGTGAACGGTCAAAAACACACGGTGCAAAGCAAAGGAGAGGCCTTATGAGGAATAACTGTGCCTCCAAAGCAGCTCCATCCATTCCAGAGAAGACGGAAAAGAACATCCCTGCTGAGTGATGAGAATAACAACAGTGGTACGACACCAAGTGTAGATCTCCAGTATGGAACATACGTGACCACCAACATCATTTTTCAGACAACCGCCAGCAGAACGTTTGATCTACCTCTGTTTCTTCATGCCAAAAGCTGTGTGTGTGTGTGTGTGTGGGTGTGTGTGTGTGCGTGTGTGTGTGTGTGTGTGTGTGTGTGTAAGGACATGCACACATGCATATAGAGGTCTGTCCTCCCCCACGTTCAACCACGAGGTTGTGCGGGAAGTAGGGAGGCAGCAGGGGAGGGAAGCTCCTATATTAATGACTGCGGTTAACCTGTAGGGGTCAAACCCATTGGAGCTGTTGATGGATCTGGTCTGCAGGAGCTCTCTCACTCTCTCTTCCACACAAACACACGCTAGATGGTTCTCTGGTTGTCCGGTCACAGTGTGACGATCGCCGCCATGCAGAGGGATAAAAGATGATGCAGTGGAGAAAGGAGGTGGTGGAAAAGAGATGATGGATGTAGTGAAAGAACAGATTGGAGTTTTGGTTACAGGTCTGTTTATCAAAGGTAAAGGAGGGTGAAATCACACACACACACACACCATGAGGTCAGTTTCAAAGAATCATACTGAAGTGTCTTTCAACGTGTTACTTGTGAGCTTTATGAGAAGCTTTGAGGTGCTCCATTTAAAAGGGTTTGCACACCAAACTGGAATAATGGAAGTAATTGTTGATGAAAAAGGGGGGCCTGCAGAAAACGTTTCCAAACCAGTGAGGCGTTGTAGTTAAAAAAACATGAAGGTAAGTTTTCTACAGGGTTTATTGGAGGCTAGAGCCTCCATCTGTTCAGATTGTGAAGTTGGTCAAGAATGTTTCACTGATTTTATAAAAAGAAAACTGGATGTTGAAGAGCCGAGCCAAAGTATGTTAGCGTTAGCCGCTATTGCTTTGCTAGTTACGGTCCTTCTCTGTTAGTTTCTGCTGTGTTGTAGGTGAAAAGCTCATGGGGGCCAAGAACACTGCTTTCTATGAATTACCTCCTGCAGCCTGTAGGGGCAGTAGTTCTGCAGACCTTCTGCAGAACTACTGAATATACACACCAACACATACATGAACAACCAATCGGCTTAGTCGTTTTCAGTGGTCAGATTATTGAGCTGTGAAATTGACAGCTTTCTTTGTGTTTCATAAAAGTTTATTTTTATTGGTAAATGCAAAAACATACCACTGGATATTGTTTGAAAGAAAATGCATGATGGGAATTCCTGGGAGTGGCAGCTCCTTGCATCATAAGATGCTTACTGGCAGCTACCAACGTTTATCTTTCGGGTCATTCCTTTAAGTTTTGGTCACCATGCTGGTTGTGAGGCCACATAAGGGATCATCTTTGGTAGGAAAATGTTTCTCTTGATGAACTTTTTTCATTTCCCTCAGGTCACCAGGACACGACGGACAAATTTACTACACTTTCGGGTCATTAGAAGACATAAAAGTCCACTCATAGATACTGCTATAAAAACATTGCAGATTAATATTTTTTCTCGTTAGATCACTTTGCTAACTTGCATGTAAATTAATACATGTCTGTCGCTTTAAATGTCAGCTGCTTGATGTCGCTGTTTTTTAGGAATAAATATGCACATAAGATATATATTATAGAGGTTGAGGGATGGAGCTGGAGCCTCTTTTTTTCTTTTCATTTTTTTAGGAGGAGTTTTAAATATAGGCTTACTAAAACAAACATTCTATTATAATGGTCAACAATGCGACAAAATCAAGATTGTTTCTAGTATTACTACAATTTTATCTTTAAACTGAAATAGAGAAATGTCCAATTCCCTGACATGGAAAATAACGTTTTTATACAAAACCAGCGGCTTCATTGGATCAAATTGACATTTAAACAGGTAAAATGTTTACGTCTTTATCTTATTTGTATTATAACTGCAGTTGGTTAAATAATTTTAGCAAAATAAAAAAGGGAAAATATTCATCAGTAATGTTTCTATGGCAGCTTTTTGGGAGGATTGTCACCTACTGACCTGACAGGATAGCAAATTGAAATCATGCACAAGGGTTAACAAACTATCCTGTGGAGGGAAGATTTTTCAGACCAGTCGGTGAAAGAAGTTATGAGCTGCTCTGAAGAAATATGATCTCATAGTGTTGGATCTTCATGATGGATCTTAAATAGAATTATCATCCATTTTATTGCAACACTGAATTTTTTATCTACGTGTCAAGCCCCCCCCCCCCCCTTACCGCACACACACACATTCACACACATACATACATATACACGCTGCTTTTCTTTACATATAAATAAAAAAAACTGTGTAAATCTCTGAGACAACAGCAAAGATACAACCTTACCATTGAGGAAAACTTTATCGAGTTAGCAGAGTTGTCCCTGATTGAATGATGGGAATGATGGGAGGACAGGTTATGGATGGACAGCAGCTAAAGTGGATGAAACATGGGATGATGGGACAAATTTGTTCTGACTGTATGAACTGTATGTGTGATCTTTTAAAACAGGTCTGTCTTTTCAATGGTAAAATGCCCCCCTGCACCCCCCCCCCCCCCTCCTTGTAATGTAACAAAACTGCATATATCATATACGGCAAATATACTACAGTAAACCTTAATATTGTACAGTAAAATATCATTTACTATCCATTTAAACCTATTAGGATCAGACCCTTACAGATGAGGCACTGCATTATACTTTTCAATGACAACAACCAGGAAGCCCCCTTATAGTACAAAAGTTGCTTTTTTCCGCAGCCAAAGCATCTGATCCAAGTTACTGAATCAAGCCTGCCGCTCTTATATTCAGGGTTTCCTTGGTGATGTTCTCCACCACATACTGTGAACTCAGAGCAAAACAAAAGGATGATGTCAGTGTGGAAACAGAGGACAAAGAGGAAGACATGCTCCCAATTACAGGACAGTGTGATAGATTAAAGGACAGGGAGTGTTTATTTTATAACAAACATGTAAAGCTGGGGCCGCGTGGCGACGGCTACTATTGATGAGATTGATTGTGTTAAATGAGCTGACATGAATGGTTCCAAACTTGGAGGGTTTGATAAATTGTTCATCTAGAGCATCAAATTGCAAACTTTTCTTGCTGTCAACAAACTCCATCCATAATAAATCTAGCAATAAAGAAAATTCATTTTCAGTCAAAACAGTACCAACAAATTATAGATTGATGCCACACTTACAAAGACAGTTGGAATAGAAAGGTTAATGATTGTGTTACTTTTATTGCTCAGTGGCAAAGCATTGATTAACCTGTGTTTGTTCTTCCTGTTGGTGGATACAACATTTCAGCTGATAATCGGTCTGTATTCCTCCTCATCTGACTCTCCTCGACATGAGACAGATCTGGCTCACTCTGTCTGTAAGTCATGCAGAATGAGTCTGAAAATGCCCGGATGAACTAAACCACCACAGCGTTATGCTGACTGAAGGATGTCCAATATTCCAACATACACTGCATCCTTACCCATGTGATGCGTAACAACAACTTCTTTCTCATGTTTTACTTGCAGAAAAAGGACTCATGGATGTTTGTTCATCATCTTTCTGTCTGTCTGGGATTAACCCGAGTCTGACGACTCAGAGTTGCTGAATAAAGGTGACATAATCCACCTTGGTAATTTTAGATAACAAGTCCATGTAGTGAAGAACCATTCTGAGTAAAGATAGTTTTCAAGGTCAATACTATTTTAACGATCCAAGATGGCGCAAGCTCTGCTGCGACAGCACAGTCTGTACACGTTGTGATACTATACTTATCAGGATGGCTGGACTGGTTTCTCATCCAGTGCCCCCTGAGGTCAGCACCTTAGAGGAAACAGTGGTTTCTGTCTTTGGGATGTGCGCACAAAGTTTTCCCCAAATGCTCTTAATCTCTAAACCTACTATGCACTCTGACTGCTGCGGAAAACCCCAAAGAGTGTCTTTGTAAAATTTGTAAAAGGCTTTTTTGATTTTTGTGGATTTTTTTTTTCTGAGTGGAAAGAAATTCCACAAAATTGCAATGAGGTTTTGTGTCTGTCTTAATAAAGTGTTTAAGAACAGGTCAGAAATATCCAGTTCCCTTTGTTTAAACGCTCCAAACACATTTACATTGTTATTTCTCAAACTGGAACAAACTGGGAAATGCTGGAAATATTCAGCTTCAGATAACTGTGGTGCTTTATGTGCGACTGAGCAGCAGAACCAGCTCTCTGCAGGTTTTATGCTTCCCCTGGAAACAGAAACTTCTATTTAAATCACAAATAAGTAAAGTGCATTCACACCAGAACTGAGTGACATTCATTTATTATGATGATTCCTTCAGATAAATTTAAAGCACAAAAACAATTACAAAACATTTGCCTCCTTATCCTGCATTGTTTATCTGTGATGCAGAACAAAGGTGGAAAATAGAAATTCAGAGCTTTGCTACAAAGCACACGAACATGTTAGTACATCAAGTCAGATCTTTTTCCTGCTCATCTTCAGTCCTGAGACAGAACCAAGGGGGAAGACTTTAATTAAAGAAAAAAAAAGCTTATTCACAGTGCTCAGAAAAGCAGAAGTGGTTTGGGACCCCTTACTTAAAACCCATATATACCATCAGTCAAGAGGAAACGCTGAACTCTTGACTCCACCAATCACAAGGGGTCATCGAAACGGGGATAGCATCTGGTCAGATTAAAAGAATAAAAAGAAAAATGCACTGAAGAACAACCTGAAGCTTGTATGTATTGCTTTGGTTAAGCTACAGAAGTCTCGTCAGCTTGTTGCAAGACATTTTTAAAGAATGTAATTATATTTTCTGTGTGCGGAGGTGCATCAGTGTCTCCGCTTTCCTCTCGGTGCAGGCAGAAGTTTGGTTTGGAATGCGACTTCAGGTTCTCAGAGCAGTTCCCACACTTTGTAAAAACCAGAAACGCTTCAGAAAACTTCCAAATTTCATCCAGATTTGCCAGACATACATAGAAACCTTGATTACATGGCCCAGGAGATGTTGGCCGTGTGCTCCTTGGCCTTCATGCGCAGCACAGCAATGCTCGATGAGCGTCTCTCAAACTCGGGCTTGGTCTCAAAGGCCGGGTGACTGTTGGCAGCCGGCGAGAGGAGTGAGTCCGCATTGAAGAAGTTGTTGAGGGAGACGTGGCCAAACTGATTCTGCTGATTGGGGAAGCCCACGTAGCCGTGGTCAGCAGCGGCGGCGGCAGCTGAGCGAGGGGAGTGTGAGTAGGAGGTGACGCAGGGAGGGGAGCCTCGAGGCAGCATGCAGGAGGAGACCACAGAGCTGCCGGGAGTCGGGCTCGGCCACAGGTTGTTTGGGATCTGTTGGGGAAAAGACGGCGTTAGAGACAGCAGGGGCTATTTCTTCACTTTAACAAGCCAATATGACTCATGTGATTGGACACTTTTTCCTCTAGTTTTTAAGAAGTCTGACAGAGTTTTACAGGAGAATAAATACACAAACAAAACAAAGAGCTTTTTACAAGATATCAACAATTAAACTGTGTAAATTGTTGTAGCATGTCAGCACCAAAAAGCTACAATACAAAATTACTCCACGTTGAAAATAAATATAAAGTAGAAGAGACCTGATTAAAGATGGAAAAAAAACCTTGTTTAGAAGGGACACAAATTAGGACACTTAAAAAGATGCTAAAACCCTAGCTTTTAGTCAAAATCTAATTTCCATCCATTGTGTCACCTAAAAATTGTTTTTATTTTTTAAAATAAATTATTTTATTTAAAGAGTTTAAATAAAATATCAGAGAAAGAAAAGAGAATCTAATAGACGAGTCAGTGACGCAAGTAAAATAATCACAATTACATGGACTGTTTATATATATCTGGAAATAGCATCTTTGTAAAATTGGCCTCAGTTTCTATATTATTTTTGTGTGTGTGTGTGTGTGTTCTGTTCTAATTTAGAAATAAAAACAAAACAAAAGGTGTGGATCGTGACACATAAACAGCTACAAACAGCAAATATCAAGCATTTTCTAAATTAATAACGAGACAATCGGCATCTCGTGGCATTTTGTTAGCAATTAGAGACAGGGTGGTCCATGGAGATGATGACCAGGCAGGAGCCTCGCTGCACAAGTCTGCCTCACATTTTCTTCTGATGGTTTCATCACATTAAACTGACTGTATCCACTCTGGAACAGCTCGCCCAGTCCCGTTTGCCAACATTTCAATCAAAGTTAGAGCTCAGCAGGCAGAAGCAGCATTCAAAATCCGGTTTTTATTTTCTGTTAACACCAACGTTACTTTAAAGGACCTTCAGCTTCCTCAAATATAAACAGAAATTAGCACATGTAGTTCCATTAATTCTGTAATATTACGCATATCTGTCTGTATGGAAAATAAACTGAAATAACAACAAGGACCCCCGAATAATTGTTGTCTATTATGCCTCTCACGGAAAAAAAATTATACCAAAGGATCAACTTGAAGCATAAAATGTCCCTGAACAGTGCCTTCTAGAAAACATTTGTCATTGATAAGGAGAACTTTAATCCCAGCACAAAGAGCAGCAACAAGGGCCAAAACCAAAGAGTCAACAAAAGAAAAGTGTAGTTCTTTTAAAGCCACAAGAATCCAACATGTCCAGTGTGTTTAGAGAGACAACAGCCGACAAGGAGGTCCATCCTTTTAATGAAAGTAATCCAAATCAGCTGTATGATGGCTGGTATCTGAGGGAAATGATCAGAAACATGTGCAAGACAGTTCAACAGATTTCTGACCAGAATCTTTGAGACTCCTCTTTAAAATTATTCCTGCTTGTGTAAAACACTTCAGCTGCTTTCTTTTAACCCGAAATGTGAACGCAGACCTCTGTGAGGAACTGCTGCTTGCAAATCTCCATCTTAGAAAAAAAAAAGAAAGCAAAAAGGACTCAAACACTCAGAGGCCCAATCAGAGTTTGTGATAGAGAACACAACCTGACATGCCGCATCTCCTCTCACCTCATCTTGTATCTGACCTTTGCTCAAAGAGCAAGATTAATGGTCAGCCAACATGAAATGTGATATAAGGCCATTCATTCTGACGTGACACCTCACAGGGGCTCTAATCAGTGTCCGGGCTCTTATCTGAGGATGGGTTTCATAAGAAGTGATTCATAGAGCAGTAATGGCAGGCTTTATTTCATTTGTATGACTTTTATAAATTGGGTCTTTTAGGGAAATGGTGACACGTTAAACGTGGCGCGCGGCAGACAAACATCTTTTAGGGGTTTTTTTCACCTCCTTTTTTCTGACAGGGATAACAGAGGGGAGAAGGTGAACGCAACTCGCCTGTGTGTAGCTGTCGGTCCTCGGTAACACAGACAGATCGTAGGTGGCTGCAAAGTGAGTTTTGGCCTGTTGGATCTGTCCGTAGCGCTCTCTTTTTCTCCACTTTGCTCTTCTATTCTGAAACCACACCTTAAAGAAAGAAAAAGGAAGTCGAAAATTATTAATATGCATGTAGGATTTTTATATGTGGGTGTAAAATAAAAAAAAGACTTGAGCGCTTTAAAAAAATAAACACAAAAAAGGAAAAACCTTACATTTTTTATTATTTCCTTTAGGCATACTTAAACGCTTTAAAAGGCTAAAAATAATAATAATAATGAGTGTGTATAATGAAAGGCCTATACCTGCACTCTAGCCTCTGTTAACTCCGTCCTCATGGCCAGCTGTTCCCGCACATAAACATCTGGATAGTGAGTTTTCTGAAACACTTTCTCCAGCTCCTCCAGCTGCGCGCTGGTGAAGGTCGTCCTGTGTCTCCTCTTCTTGCTGCTGGACACGTTGCTGTCGCACTTGTCTCCCATGTCTTCCAGATCTGTCTTCTCCGACCCTGTCGTCACCGGAGACGCGCGCAAAGTGCAACAGCTGTCCATCGACCTCCCGAGTTCCAAAGTGTCCTCATCCGTTTTTGGCACCACGTAGTTGCCTGCGAAAGTATTGAGAGAATTATTCTATCCCATCTGAACAACGCAGAAGGATTACTTATGGAGTAAAACTGCTGTTAAAAAAGGAGGGAAAATAAGAGAAAAAGTTGTGACTCACCGGTTTGATCCCTGCATGGAGAGGAGCGGTGCTCGCTGCTCTGCAGCCCGAAGGCCTGCGCGCATTTCGGGGAGGACTTATTGAAGTACTGCGCGCTGTCCAGACTCTCCATGACTTGGTCCATGTAGTAATCACTGGTCTTCATCGCTTGGCTTTTCAAAGCAAACTTCTCATCCATGTACTCCATCATCCTCACGACGAGCTCTAATCTAAAACCAGCATGGAAAACGCAAACTGGTCGCCGTGGCGCATCGGAGGCGCGGACAGATGATCCGTAATGCAAAAAACTCGTTAATTTTTTGCTCTGTCTTGCAGGGACAACGTCTTTATAGCCCCAAAAGAGTTTGGGATCCTTAACGACCCCCTCATCTCCTCCTCTGTGAATATGAAAACACCACCCAACTCCTCCCACGCGCTCAATCCAACCCAAACAGCAGTTTGAGGGATTCTGCTCAAAAGTCTCATTTACAGCATGTTTAGAAAACCACAATGAGGTAGTGATTTATCTGCAGCTACAGGTTGCATTTGCCCTGCTGGGCACCAGCTGATCGTTCATACAGCTACCAGAAAAATAAGATCATCCTTTCGGTTTGTCTGGAGATGAAAAGTAAAAATTCACACACTGTTTTATTCCAGGGGTTTGTTATTTGAGCTTCATTACAGATTTATGGCCTTCAGAAACGTTTTTAAATATCATTTAAAGCCGACAATAAAGTCTATCTAACTTAAATAAATTAAACTTAATATAAAAATGAAATTTTTTTGCACTATTAATTAAAATAATGCGTCTTTTATTTATTTTATTACTGAATCGAAGCAAATTGCGTGACGCATTGTCAAAGCATTTTCATTAAAAAAATTGCCATAAAATCCTTAACTGTGTTATTTATTGGCGCATGTAAGAAATCCATAAATATAATTTCTAATTTGATCTTTGATAATAATAATAATAATGACAAACATTTTTAAAACTATCATTTATATTTGAGGTTGTAAAGTTAATGCGATGTAGTAGCTATAAAATAATAGCGGTTTTTAGGGGTTTTCTTTTTTTAAAAATTAAAAAATGCATGATTGAATCACCTTGATATTTTTTCCTGAAGGATAATTTCCTGTTTTTTTCTGTTTGTGTGAATAAAATTAACCTGGGTCAATATTTGACAATATGGCTTAATATTTTTATATGGTCCATAAATGCTGAATTAAATAAAAAAAATTGATGTTTATGTTTATTCAACCTCACAGACGCAGACACACTTGACAATGCAGGGAGTAAAAAGTAACAACAGGAAGAGTCCTTCTTTTCACCTATAGTGGAAAGAATTATGTTACCACTAACTGAGGCCCATCTCACACCTCCACATGTCCACCTAGAGCTGCACCACCTGCAATGCACACCAGGCGTAGCTTTGGTTCGTCCTGGGGTCAGTAGCAGTTACCTGGGACTGCATGGTGCCACAGGAGAAAAAATAAAAATAAACATGGTACTCTAAAGTAGCAGGGGGGCATGGTGGTTGTGCCTTACTGGGCTTCTAAGATGACCTGTTGGACTCGCTCACGCTGAGGAGAAAATGTGAAAAGTTCAGTCTGGTTTGGTGGGCCAGCGTCTGGAGATTCCAGCCATAATAGTAAGACTTTAAGATGGTGTGCAGCTCTGGTCACCACAGGTTGATCAGTCAGACTCATTCTGCAAGTGCTGCAGACAATATAGAGCCACAGAAAGATATCTAGCTTCAGTTTAAAAAGGAAAAAACAGTTAATGTAACAGCGGTCATGCTCAAAATACAACACAGGCCTTGATTAAACTGAGCTAATTATCAGTCATGTCAATCCTTTATGTGACTGAACACAGTCCAACAACCAAACCGAAGCCCGAGAGGCCAAACAAGCCACTTCAAAAAGCAGAAATGTGACATCACAATGCCTGCAGCCACTCTAGTGGAAAGTTTAACCCAATCCACAGAAACATCTTCGAACTTTGGCTCGCCACAAACAGAAAAAACCTAAACTGTGTGGAGCTGCTGAACGCCTGCAGTCTGCACAGCAACTCAAACCGAATGCAAACCAGTGGCTTTAAAGTCTGTTTCCATTTTGTTTGTTTGTCTTTTGTCCTTCCAGGAGTCAGGCATTCCTGAACACTGACAAACTTCAACCATCAGTCACTCAACCGAGTCACCAGGTTCATCGTGTAATATGAGCCGTCAGCAGGGTTAAACACAGTGAATAATAAAGTGTTTTACAAGAATCAAAGCGACATAAATCCATTAAACAAACATAACTTACCAAATTTCTTTGCATTTAAAAATGAGTTTGATATTTTTAAGATGGGCAACAACTTAAAGCTAAACAGCTGGAAGTTCTATGATCTTTGTTTTGGTAATAAATTAAATCAGGATAGTTGTGTAATATGAACACAACAAGAAAAAAGTGGTCTCACTATGTTTTATTTAGTTTTTTAAAAATCTTTTGAAATGATGTTTTGGTTAGGCTAAATATAATTAAATAAGGTCATTACTCCAGATGCAAGGTGCATTATTTGTAGTTTTATTATGCCCCAGATGTGTGCATCTAAAACATGTATTTCCTGCTTACGGCTGAACTGATTTCCAAACAGCAACAAATGTAGATTCACATTAACAGTTTTCTTTTTAGGACTAAAAAACATTATAGCATCTACACAGTCCACTACAGAAACGTTTGTGCTTTTCTCTCCTTTTTAAAAGTAAATTAGATTCACATTCTCCTTATTTTATGCTAGTTTCCGTTTTCCTTACTCAGCGGCTGCTTGTGCAGAAATAAATACTTTATTTAAATTATTTTATGCATCAATAAGATTTTAGGTATTCATATGCATTTACTATTCTGATTAAAGCCACATTCCATCAGTATTAAATGCAGAATTTTATATTTAAAGGATTTACCTTGAATCATTTTTATTTTTGTGGTATTAAAAGCTAGTGTATGGCTCCTATAAGTGCTTACGCATACATGTAAGAGTGTATCCTCTCCACAATGTGCCTCTGCAGTTTGCTATCAAGGCAGAGTGCAAGAAAATTAGGTTTGCAAAAAGTAAGAGGTGCTCTAATTGATGAAAAACTGACAAATATTTGTGTCTGACATGCAGACATGAATTGAAAATAATAGTTGCATTAGTAAATGTTCAAAACTAAACATCATTCATGAAAATATTTACCAGAAAATGTCTAAACTATTTGTGGCTACAAATAAAAGAAGAAAGTCGTGTTTTTTTTCATTGCATCTGAGGATGTCATTTACCAGACTCCATTTGGCAAACTTTACAGACGTGAGGTCAGGTTTGCAGAGCAGTTTGGGGTTGGGAGGGACATTTTCATCTTATCTAAATATGCGGCAGAGTGCTCATTTCACCAGCCTATGAATTTGGGTCAACTTGGGTGGAATTTAATTTAGCCATAACCCAAAGGGGAGGAAAGGAGTGGAAGACGACGTTAGAAGCACAAAACAGACGTTTCCATGGCCTTGTCTATCAATAATATAATAATAATAATAATAATAATAATAATAATAAAAATAATAATAATAATAGGAATATCAAATATGCAAACATGCTGCTTTTATATTACCTGCCTGTTAATCTAATATTTATTATTCATTTCAACAGATTTGTAATAATTTATGCCCCAACCACACCGCTGACACATGTAACTCTCTGAGTGCTCGTGCACAACTAAAACTCTGCCTGCAGACATGTATGCAGGCAAAATAAACAGACAGGCATGCATTTCCTGCCAGGGAGCCACGCCGAAGCCCTGACTATTTGTTTTGACATTCATTAACTTATCATTTTCAGGCAGCTGGCCAATGAGGAACCTTCGGGCCTGGGGCACACAGCCTGTCAGGGCAGTGCTTGTAGACGGACGCCGCAGACAAACACAGACGAAGCCTTTGCAATTCAAACACTGCTGTTAAATTTGTTCAGAAACTGCAGTGTTTCAAGTCCACTTTGGGTTAACACAAGTTAAATATAACTCCAGAAGGAGAAACTTTTGACTCCTCAGCTTCATTAAAGTCCATCCTCCAGAAATAAATGGAAAAGGCCAGTGCCAGCACAGTACAAACTAAATTCATAAATCATCTTGAAAAGAACATTTTTGGAAACATAAAACCACAAACACTACAAAAGGCCCTGGTTCCTATTTCCTGCCATCATTTGCATATGAAGCTTGTCATTCTTCAAACTTCTGTGACCTGTGATGTGTTTTAATGCGAGCTGGCCACGATCAGGTTCAGGCAGAATGAAGATAATCCGACTGCCTAAAGGTAAACTTGGTCCCATTTCCCTTTGAGTTTATTAGGAACATAAACAAATAAAAATATCACTGTTAGAAATAATTACATCATTTTAATGTTTAAAAAATGATCAGATTTATTATGCAGGAGAGGATTTTAATATCACACCAATAGCAAGGCTGTAGCCTGTTTCTAAAGAGTTAGAAACACATCAGATTTATATTATTCAGCACACATTGATTTATTTGTGCAGTCTGTCCCTTTTCTTTCCTCCTCCCCAGCCGCCGCTCAACTGAACAGGGTTGTCTCGGAAGGACATGCGCTCCTTTTTTGACGGAGCCGATGTGACTCGTTTAGGACACAGGGCCTCTTTTCCTGGAGCATCGGAAAGAAAAAAACTCATCAATACTTTGCATCAGCATTGTGAAATCAGGACACTTCAAATAGTAGCTTAAACGACACATTTAATGCCAAGCACTCATTTTTTCAAACTTTCTTTTCAACCTGTTTTTTTGTTTGTTTGTAGGGAGAATAATTGATATAAATAATCTATTAACAACTGGTTTTGGAACAGCTGAGCCATTATTCTGCTGGAAAAATGCAACAAAATAAATCTGCTCAAGAATAAATGAAAATCTGAAGAGAAAAATCTAAAAACCTTCATAAAAAAACACTTTGTTGTTTAATATTAAACCATAATAAGCACGTTAGAATTTAGAAAGATGCAACATACTAAACCTCAGCAATACAGTGTTAATATTCCACATATTCCACTAAAGATTGCGTGTTATTGTTCCCGGTCTCTCCGGAGCGCTGTGAGCTGTATCAGAGGCCCCTCCATTTTACCTCCGGATCAGCACAAAGCTTTTCAAACACACAGAACAAAGGCAGCGCTTCTACCGGGTATGATCTGTTCCACGTGGAGAGCTCAAGCCCACCGTCTCCACAGATGCCCCACACAGGGAGCACAGCGTGGGGCTGAGGGGTGGGGGGAGGTCTGGGACATTCTGCAGGTACTGACCCAGTTCTAAAAGCAAGCACTGCTGGTGACGCTGTATAAAATGGCCACATGTCAAACCTGATCACATCTCTTCAGAGTTTAATGTAGCTTGTTTCTGGGATCTTAATCCACCTCATGGTTTGTTTAAAAAGAGTTTTAAGAACTGTCATCATACTCTTGTGAGTTAACTTCCAGAACTTAAGAACAGCTTAGGTGACTGAATTTAGTTTATTAAAGCCGCTTAGTCTATTAAAGAGCGTCCTACGTGTGCACGTCTTAAGCAGCCGATGTGACCAACAAATTGTTTTCCATCATTTTACTCCTATTAGGGTTGAATAGCGGGCAAAATCCAGGGAGATATGGAACTTAAGTGGTTACCTCTGCAAATGTAATGAAAATATTTTGTGAGCCTGGAAGCACATTTTACGGTACTGTCCCAGCAAGCGGAGAGTATCACATTGCAGCAGGTTATAGAGTATTTATGTAGGCTTTACTGCTCTGGTAAACTAAGTGAACCTTCTAACTTTAAACTCTCACTTTGATGCATGTACGCCACTACAGAGGAAAAGGCCCTGCACCTTTTTGATTAATAATGCTTGTTTATTTGCTTTTTTTAGTGGCCTATGTAGACACAGAAGCTGCTCTTTCCCTGATTTCACTCAGCTAAACCACTTCCTGTCGTATGAATGCTTGATGACAAACCACCCAGACTATTGCAGCCCCTTTCCAAGTTTTTGAAATATTTAATAGGCTTTTTGTAAAATGCTCGTGCCTTACACATACATTCACATTTCAATTTGCTCTTCGACAATTTTGATAAGTTATGTTTTCATGAGTTCGGACAAAGAGGCCTTTTTCCCAGCAGAGCTCCCTTAGTGGGGAAAAACAGCGTGCATGGTGAAGACGCTCGCTGCACCTCGTGGATATCATTCTGAAATCATCATCGGAATCTAATTTAGCTTTGTTAACGGGGACAGGGCTCTCCTTCACTTGGATTCCTGAGCTTGTTTAATGTGGTCATCTGCTGTCAGCCTGTCACTAGCATCTTTGTCACTCAAACTCCTGAGCCCCCACCTCTCCTGACAGAAGGGCCAGTCATTCTTCACTGAAAGGACTGATGTTTTTTCTCTCCCTCTCACTCACTCTGCCTATTTCCTGTCAGGAGAGAAATTCGCGGCACCATGTCCCCATCCCGACCCCATGGCTTCCCCCTCTACAACAGCAGCTGACCGAAGAACTGAGTCTGGGTCGAATAAGCTGCGGCCTTTGTCCCTAGCTCTATGTGCTCAAGTCTGTAAGACCAAAATTATGCAAATGTGCAAACCTGGAAACATCTTTACACATGTGGAATCAGTGTAAAGGTGCATTCACATATATATGGAATAACTTTTCTCCCATGCACCCGTAACTGATTCCCAGTAAGAGTGATTTTAGGTGGACAAAGAAACAAAACTCACTTGCTTGACCCGAGAGGTTTCTGTGAGCGTTTCCTTTGTCAGGCTCTGCGGCTGACCTGCGCTGTGCCCACATCCCAGTAGCGTGTGGATGATCTGCATATGCTGGGTCAGTCTTCACACACCACACAGAAATACATAAATGACATATCCCAGTCACGTATTCCAGCTTTCTGAAAAGCAGACCCAACATAGCTGAACAGGAGGAAGAGGGAGGCTCCTGTGGCATGTGATCATAACTCAAACTGCTCAGTAACAACTCTGGGAGACCTGCGGTCTCTGACTTCAAAGACCTCATAAGCATCAGTATCGTTCACAGGTCCAGCTGATCTGCCCCAAAGTGACACAGATTTCTGCAAGTGAAATGAAGAAATTGCAGCGAGTTGATGCAATTGAAGCTAAACCTCAGATTGGCCTCCCTCTTCCTCACTTAAATCAAAGCTGATGAGGCTGGCTGCAGGGAGAGGACCTGCAGCACATGAAACAGTCCTAACTCTTTATAATGTGTTTCATCTTTATAAACATAAAACAAATAGGTACAAAGAAAGGTTAAAACAATGTGAGCTGGTAATACTTTTCACAACCTAAGATACATATTTGCACTCATATGTTTGAAAATACCAAACCATATTTTTATTTATAAGCATTTATTCTTAAAGTCAAACTTTAATCAACATGAATTATACTAGTAGAAAAGTGAAGAGTGGCCGAACAGTCCTGGGACTGACAAGTCTTTCATATGAAGCCACTATACATTTCCCTTTTGTCTCTTTAAGAGATATTTTAGGTGAACTTAAACTAATTAGTCCTGCAATAAGCGCAGAGTTTAGTATTTTGCCCTTTTATTATTTTTTACCAGCTTTTGATATCACTGGTTTGACAATATAAGAGTGCCCAACTTAGTGAAGATGGGTCTTTCCGGAAACAAAACACAACAGCCCAGTTAAAACAGCATAAAACAACGTCTGAGCATCATCATCATGCTACCAGGTCCAATCTAACAAAAACCATGTTTTAGAAGTAAAGGTTCTGGTTAACAACAATCCTCTTGTTTTTTAGGGAAACAGCTAAAAAGACATTTAGAATAAAGACATTTAGAAATAACTGCATTTGCTACCTTTAACCTTCCATTTAAAGGCCAAAAATAAAAACCTGTGTTGTAAGTTAAATCTGTGTGAAAAGAATAAGCTATGAAAAGCTATCAGATAAGTAAAAGTTCATAAAGTGTAAATAAATCAATGACAATGAATGAATCAATCTTTAAAAATAAGGGAAATGCAGGGGGTCTTGTAGTCTGGTTTGCTTTGTGTTTGCTTTGTTTCAAAATACTCAAATCTGCCCTTAATGCCATTTTTGCAAAATGTCACATTTGTGATTGTTTAATTCTGTGAAAAGTTACAAAAATATACACTTTTAAAGTCGTTTGTTGATCACATAACAACCGTTTGACATTATGCCAAATGTACATAGGGTAATAAATTCATTCCTCAGAAAGTGCAGTGATTCCATAATATTTAACATTTTGCTGCAAATATGCCATATATGTGCTTTTTAAGCTATTACACATCTTGAAGTGAGATTTGAAGAAATGAATGAATTTCAGGGAGAAGCAACAGAACTCACCACAAGCTGCACTCTGCCTCCATTCAGTGCGGATGAGTTTATCTGTGGTAAGAAATGCTTACTAAGGGAAAAGAAAGTAGTTTTCACTTTAATCCAATTAATTCCCTCCAATTAACTCTGATACAGAAAGAAATGGATGCACTATGAAAGAAAGGGAAAGCACAGACCTAAAAACAAAGCAAAGAAAGTAGCAGTAAATTAGAAAACCCTACCGTTACCTGCATGAAGCATCTCACCTCTCTGAGATCCTGTCATGTTGTGTAAGCGGCTTAGCTTGTTCTCGCCTCATTTCCTCCGTCCTCTCTGCCTGCAGAAGGCCAAACTCAGCCTCGCCAACTGCACCTGACAGAAAACAACAAATAACCTTCAGAGACCTTCATTTCCTCTCTCTTGGCCGAACTGTCTCGATGACAGCAGTAACAAAGACAGAGCACGCGGGCTAATTGGTAAGTGGTGGAAACAAACGCAGTGTGATTCTGAATGACATTCGTGTTAACAGACGCTCGCCAGACTACAAGCCCCACAAATAAACAGGTCACAGGCCTCATCTGTGGCTAAGTTGACATGTTTTATTGTAATTACAGCTTGCAAGGTTTCTGAGCGCACAGTGGTCAGAGATCTCTGCAGTTCTGTTGGGCTAGTTTATTTGTTGGGGGTTGAATGAAACATTTTCAGTGGCTGTAAGATTCCCAGGCACGGGTTGCATATTTTCCCCCGACGATTTTCAGTGAGTTTGTGGTTCTTTGTGAAACTGAATCAAAGCAATGTTCTCTGAGAAAAATCTAAAAGGCCTCTGATTAATGAGTTCTGCTGAAATCCCATAATAAGGTTGTAATTCAACATAAACATTTACGTTGCACTGACAGTAAAGCTGCATTGGATGGGTGCAAACTGATAATGAATTTTGACAGCGCGGTGCTGGAACTAATGACGCATTTATTTAAGCGATTTACTTGCTTTTGCTGAGCTGTAAAAAAGAAAAGAAAAGCTTTGCAGGTTTCATGGCTTAATTGAGAAGCTCCACTAAAAATGTCAAGTGATGGATGCTTCCCCCCGGGGCAGCAAAGGCCAGGAAATGGTTACATGCACTTCCTAAAGCCGAGAAACGAGCTGAAGGCATGTTACAGCCGATATAACTCTCTGGAAATGTTTTTTTAAAACAGAAGCTTTCTTATATACTGTACTAATTACAATACTAGAAGACCCAAAGAAGATCTGGTTTGAGTAAATTAAATAAGCTTTAAGTGGTTTTATACATACTGCTTAAAGCATCGGGTTATATGAGGGTCATAAGCTTTAGAATTTACATAGGATAATAAACAGTATCTGAACAGTAATACAAAAGTCTCGTGTAAAAAGTGAACATTTATGTTGCAATATACAGACTCTTCCTTTCTCTTTTCTTCCCTCAGAACCTATAAGCTCCCTCTTGACCTCTTTCAACCCCTGAATCCCCCTCCAGTAGTCCTCCAGGACCTCAGGAGGGGGCCGTAGGAGTCACGCCTGTTAAAGGGGCTTTAAAACACATTAAGTGATCTCGTCCCTATTGAAGAGGAGAGAACTCAATATCAGAGTGCTGTGGAAGAGGAGGAGGAAGATGCAGGCCAAAGCCTGCAGCTAATCAGAGATGAAGGAAGGACACTGCTGGTACCTCAAGCCCGTTACAGAAACAACTCACATTGTGCAATTGATCCGAACAGTTCTGATCACAGTGATAAATGAGTAAGGTGTGAGAGTTCATGACATATGTTGTTAAATGCAACACTGGAGTTATCGTGTAGAGCAATTTATGAACTGTGAGAACCAGACAACACAACTCGCTATCAGAAACATGACTCACACATAGGCTTTTTTTTTATCAAACTCTTCTGGGTATACTTCCAACTTATCTGGATTTATAAAAAAGAAAAAAAAACTTGCTAAAAGTTGTTACCTTCTTTTAAATAAAGATATTTTTACTGTCCCTAATCTCCATACTAAGCTGAGTTTTAAAAAATGTATTAAAAACAAACTAAAATCATTTCAGGATGTTTCTCTGGCTTTATTATATGAATTAAAGCTCATTTTATACGTAAAAAAATCTGACACAGCTGGTTGAAAATGACCATTCTGCCCCCTTTTGGCCTGGAACGACAGTGGTGATTAATGTTTCTGAGGTTCTGGTATTTTAACCTTTTGTCGTAACTTCTGATGTTTTTATTGCTTCTTTTTATTTTATTTATGTATATTTATTATTTTGTGTTCCCTGTATGTGTTTTGCCATGTTTGTTCTGCTGACTTGAGCTGCTGCCTCTCTGGGGCAGAGTACCGAACAGGCAGGAGTTTTTTCCTGGTTAAATGATCTTAAACAAATTATTATTATTAAATTATTAAAGTATTATATAAAATAAAATGCTTCCAACTAACATGTAATGTGATGTAATGTAACAAAAACATAATATTTCTGGCTATATCTTAAGAAACTGGCACATGAAAAGGCACATTTTCTGTGTGTACAACAAAAAAATGCCCATAAAAGACGTTTTAATGTCCATAAAACTGACAAATTTACAACAATGTTGTCTTAAATTTTAATTGTACATAAAGGGGAAACATGAAAAATAGAACAATGAATAATGCTGAATAAAAAGGTCTCAAGACGAAGAAAAGGGGACGATACAAGCTGAAGTTAGCTTTTCTTACCTCTGTGTGCTTTAAACATACTGAGGCTCATTTGTTTAGTTTTCTCTTTAAATTTGTTGGCTGCTTTCAGTCTGTTTGAATTAGGAAATTCAGGATAATAACCATTTGTCAAATTTATAACAATAGGGCTGCCATCGAGAAGCACTGTTTACATACTGGCTCATCAAGAAGATCAGGCAGCTCTTATTTAAACTGACAGTAGAAATCAGAAGTGTTTCAAGTAGGCTACACAAATTCAGACAGTGAAAGACGAACCAGCGCGTGACTGAGTGTTTTTAGTTGGACGTCTGTCTCCGTGACTCAGACCGCCACCCCTTCCAAACACCAGCACTGCGTGACTCTGAAGTGTGCCAGCACTTCTCAAACATATAACATGAGAAAGCTCCACTGCCTGAGATACCATAAATAGAAGCTCAGAAATTGAACGCATATGAGTGGTGGGAAATGCTCCAATGAGGAGTTGTTTTGGATAATTAGCGATAAACACTGTGATTGTGTTTCAGTCCGTCTTTGTTGATGATTTGAAGTCTGAAATTGAGTTAAGTGCAAAGGAGGTAGGGGTCCCCGGCTGAAATAAAAATATGTATCCTTTGTTGCTGTGAATGGAGGACGAGTGTTGGAGTTGGAGTTTTGGATGGTTGAGGAAGGCTGGAAGAGAGGGAGAGTGTGTGCCTGAGGGCTTGGAATAGAAAGGCTTGTTGGAAAGTAAGAGTAGGAACGAAGAGAAAAAGCTTAGAGACAATTCAACAGCACTTAAAAGATGGAAGTCACATAAAATGAGTACATTTTCTTCCATTAAAATGAAAATTTGTCATAGTTCTGAACCATTTTCTCTCTTGGATTCCTTCTTAGGGTGTGTAAGATGATACCCATTTCAAGTGGGTTGCTCATGTCCAGCACATCCACACAAAGAGCCCGGATAAAATAAACATGCCGCGTCAGATATCTTGGAAAGAATCTGTCATGGGTTTGGGGCTAATCACCTCCAGAAGGGGCTTGACTCAAAGTCTGAAATGTTAGCCCCAGTCAGGGAGTACTGGCTGAGCCAGGCTGGGTTGGGCCGGCTAGGCCCCAGGCACTGGGGATAGATCCGGAGGAGCTGGGTGCCTTCCACAGGTCAGGACCAGTGGAGCATGAGCGCAGGTTAACCTGGGCTCAGGATCACAGGAGTGCAAGTCAGTTCCTGACACACCACCTCCGTCGCTGCTGTCGCCATTGGCCTTGAAGCCATCCTGTAAAAAGGCAGCGGGAGTCGTCTCCTCTAGAATCAAGCAGGTTAGAGTTACACATTTTACAGGATCCCACTCAGCCGGATCAAAAATGTGACTGAAGATAAAAAGTTTCAAACAGAACTTAGGATGATATAGCAACCGGAGACTCCTTGTTAGTTATCGGCTGATGTAGATGTTCAAACTGATTGTTTAAAAACTCCTCATCCTTTAGCGAATGAGGCTGAAAGAGTCAAATAACTATTTACATAATTACCTGTAACAGGTAATTAAAAAAAAAGAATAAATGAATAGACAGGTGAATGTGCTGTGTAGTTCCACAGCTAATCAGCAGTGTCCAGCTTAGCTGCACCCTCTCTCTGACTGCTGGATGACCGCAAGCGTGGCGCTCTCTGAATGTTAGGCCTTGACCCCGATGGGTAGGCAGAGGGGTAAGAAGAAAAGATGGACACAGGCCCTCATGTTACAAGCAGACTTTTACCCCCTTCCTCCCTCCTGCTTTCCCTCCAGCACTTCCCTCCCTTTTAAGTCTGGCTGTGTATGACACAATCCCAAGTCATCTCTGCACCTCAGGGCAGGGCATCGGGCCATGCTAGAAACACATGGAGGGAGCATCTGCTAGTCTTACCTCTGACAATCACACTGCTTCAACTACATGCAACTTAAATTTTATGGAACCTTTTTATGGTTAAAATATAACTCAAGTGACAAATCATACTAAATCATAACAAATCATCAGGCTGTCGGTATTTTTGCATCCAATTTGGCTCAGCAAGAGCACATATACACAGCTGAAAAACAGTATTTCAGAATTCTGCTTTTGCATTATGTGTTTTATGAGCTTTCTTTAATAATAACATGCAGGTTATTGTGAATTTTCCACTTATTTGGAGCCTGGCCCATTCCCAAACTTACCAATTTGATGAACCAAGAAATTGGTTGCTGTCAGTTTTAGTAACATGAGGCTTTACAGTCAGTAAATATGTGTGCTGTGTGCAGCACCCTAATGAAATATTGGCATGTGCTATGCAAATCAGCTTAAATCAATAAATATCCACATTTTCTTAAAGCACAGCATTAATTCATGCATGTAGATTTTTCATCTCTGTCCTGTAATGCTTTCTAAAACAAAGAAATGATAAAGTATAAGGTTTTTACCACTTTATTAACATTTAAAATTGTTCTGGGATAGAGGATACCAGACCAGAAATGATCAATTGTGTCGTTTTTTTCCCATCAAATTAATATCTCCTAACCAGCAAGTTAGTGGTTCAAATCCCGGCTCTGGCATCCACATGCTGAAGTGTTCTTGAGCAAGACACTGAACCCCGAGTTGCTCCTGGTGATGTGTCACTGGTGGGTGAATGTGTCTGATAGTGTCAAAGAGCTTTGAGTGCACTGATGTGTAGAAAAGTGCTGTACAAGTACAAGACCATTTACCATTTACCATAAATCGTAAGTCTTGTTTCCTCGTTGCTTTAAGGACATGGGACTTTTTCTCTGACCAGACTCTCCAGTGAGCTTGGAAAAGCTTAAAACTAATATATGTATTAACCGAATATAGAACACAAATAAACAGATAAGTCAGGCCCTACCTTTTAGAGAACATCTGTTGCGTTGTGCAGGCTTGTTTTGAGTCCCCGCTAGAGCCAGCTGGTGACTGCAGTTTGTGAACATAGTGAGATGTTCAGATGGATCTAAGAGAATAAAAAGCAGTGTCAGTGGAGGACAAAGCAGGCTTAAAACCAGAAGCAGAAAACAGGCTCCAACATTCAGATTTTATTAGAACAGAGCTCTGGTTCCACTGAGAAATATGTCATTGGTAGTTACAGCTGACACAGACCTGCGGCATGACAAGAGGACCGTTATTAGAGTAGTGCATTTGCAATTCTGATCAAAGAGCAGTCTCCCCTACATGACCTATATGCATGACAACCGTAACAGGACTACTGTTTCTTGGAACAGAGCAGAGGTGAGGTCACCTTTCACTACAGCTTCACTCAGCCACTACACTGAGGTGGAATGAAAGTCATCATGAGACAACTTGTCAAGAGGATTCTTGGCAATCGGTATTTCCTTCCTGGGCTTTTAAATAAGGCCGAATAAGGGGTGACGGGGCCTAGCTCTGCTGTGTGTTATGGCTCGTTAACATACATGGGGTGGAAAGGTTCACTAATGTTGAGGCACGTTAAGAAAGAACAGAGATGAAAACACAATAACTAAAACGTTTGCATGGACTTTTTCCACTTTACAGAATAGATATATGTACCAACAAGCAGTTTTTCCATGTTGTCAGGACAGAGTTAAAGACTAAGACGTAACCTTCCAAATAACCACATGAAACTATTCTATTAAACATGAATTATTCAGCAGACATACACTACAACATAACACAAATATGCATTACATAGTAAAACACCCTTTTTTGGTGCAGAGCTGTATTCACTCACTTATCTGTTTTCTCTGGTGTTTGGCGGACTTCATCTTTTGGGCTCTCTTAATCAAAAGGAGAGCTGTGTGGTGGTCAGTAAAGCCCCTGAATAAAACAAAGAAAGAAATATAAACTGCAGGATTTCATGATTAATAAAAACGTGCAGAAATCGGCTCATGAATGATACAAGGATGAGTGACCATTCTTCCATGATTTTCTCTAATTTTTCAGACAAGCCAAGTCGAGCTGATGATGATGATGAGGGTGGTAACTGGCTTCTGAAATCATAAAAAGATTATTGTCTTAACACATCTTTCCAGATTTACACATTCACATTTTACAGTGACACCTAACATGCTGCATTTAGAAACATATTATTATATTATCAATAACTGAATAATACTTCTGACAGGCTGTCATGTTGACATCTACTGGGGAAACTGGGTGCAACAAGCTGGTTGCATGAATTATAGTAGTGGGTTTAGCTCTACGTATGTTGAACATAGACAATAATTCATTAAAAAAACAATTATACACACTGGTCACTTTATTAGGCACACCAGTTTAATAGTTTGTTAACACAAATCAGTTAATCACATGTCAGCAACTTAATGCAGTTAGACATATAAACATAGTCAAGATAACTTGATGAAGTTCAAACTGGGAATTAGAGGAAAAGGAGATTTAAGGGACTTTGAACATGACAGCTGATGATGGTGCCAGACGGGCTTGTATTTGTATTTCAAATTATTTCAAATAATCATCTTTAGGGTTTAGAAAATATCCAGCAGCTGTTTGGACCAAAATACCTTGCAGATGTGTGAGAGGAGTGGTTGGAAATGATAGAAAGAAAACAGGTGCTTCGGTTACTGCTAAGCAAGCATAATCACCCTTTATAAACACACTACAACCTTAAAGCAAACTACAGTAGCAGAATCCCACAATTGTCAGTTAGGAACAGGAAACTGAGGCTACAATTCACACAGACCCACCAAACCTGGACAATAGAAGATGGGAAAATGTTGCCTGGCCATCCTGCCTGATAACAGTTTAGGCTCCTAGTTGCGTAATGAAAATGGAAAACTTTTTTGTCCATTTACAGCAACTGAGTATGGTTTAAATACCACAGCCTCCCTGAGTATTATTGCTGACCACGTCCATCCCTTTATGACCACTATACTATACTATACTATACTATACTATACTATACTATACTATACTATACTATACTATACTATACTATACTATACAGTCATTTGGCAGTCCAAAGCGACTTACATGTTATTTTAAACTATTATAACCTAACATGCATGTGGGAGGAAGCCAGAGCATACGCATACATGGGGAGAACATGCAAACTCCACACAGAACTGGACAACCCTCCCCCAGCCTGGGCTCGAACCAGCAACCTTCTTGTTGTGAGGCCACAGCGCTAACCACTGCGCCACCATGCACACCACAGTGCAAAATCCTCTCCTTGGGCCCAACTCTTTGTGACGGGGTCAAGTTGATGAGCTTGTACTGCAGTTGTGAAGGGGCTGACATGATCATCACTGAGTGTTTGTGTGGTGTGTTTAGTTCAGTTTGGTTTGTAGCTTAGCCTAAAACTGCAAAGCAATAAAGATATTTTTTATGAGATGTTTCTGATATTTTATTTGGTTAGTTGGTTTAAATGACCTCATTTAAATATGCACATGCATTTCAGTAACCGTTTTTCTTTTTGTTTTTTCTATTAGTCAACTCAATTGTGAACCAATTCAAATTTCCTTTGTGGTGCAAACATAGATTTCTCATTTTTTAATAAATCACTGTTAACATAATGCAAATGAAATGACTTTTAATGTTTGGGCCACTGTTTTTCTCTACCTGTGAGAGTCCATGGGTTGCCCAGCCTTCCAGGCCTGCTTTGGAAGTGGTACTAGAAGCATGTTCTGCCCATGAACGGAAACAGGAGGCTGAAATACAAACAATATACAATGTTGGCAACAGTAAAATAAATCCTGTCACTTCATTAAAGAGATTTCTTTAGTGTTTGCTGTTTAAACTGCTGATGATACAGCAAAGACATGCTATTCTCTAAATACTTCATATATACTTGGTGAATATTAGAATTTGTATCACCACAAAGCAAAGCATTACTTGAGCTCACCTCAAGTTGCTACTCTGAAATTTTAAAGACAAGAAAAAATGTTTTCACACCTCTGGCACACTCATGTGTTAGTCAAACTAACTCCTAATTACTCCCTAAATTCCCTTTTCTCTTTGTAATATGTTAAATAGCTAAACTCTGTCTTTGATGTTTACCTCAGTGTCAACACAGAGGTTGACCACACCAGCAGCTGTAGCACATCAGCTGCTCCAAACTGGCTACCATGATGTACAGTGCTGAGCACACTCCAAAGAAAAGATACAACCAGAGGTAAATGAAGAAAGAAAAATCTTTAAAAATGTGATGACATTCCAGCCAGTGTGATGAATGACATCTGCTCGTGCTAACAACCCTCACTTGCAGGAAATAATCTTGTTTTCAACTTAATAAATAAGGGGGCACCATATAAGGTGTGAAACAGACAAGAAAAAATAACTCCCATCTGCTGCCATGACATAGGCTGGTATATTCTATGAGAATGGTCAGTCAGATTTAAAGAACATCAAATGTTATCGTTGAAGTGTACCTTTAGAGATAACGTCTCTGACACAGGGGGACAATTAGGAGTGGAGTCTTCAGGAAGAGTCACTGTGCAGAGTTTCTCCAGAGTAGACTTTGTACATAAGAACCAAACATAAAGAACAATTATAGGAGAGTTTGCACGATGTCTGAGCAGGCTTATCCAATGCACAGCATATCAATACAACTTGAGTAAATAGCATTAAAAAATAAAACACTAGAAATAAAATATTCATCTATCAATCTAATCATTAAACTGTTAATCAATTTCAATAATTTAACATTTATTCATTAAAAATCATTGAGATAATTTGCCAGTGTATATATTTGTGCATCATTACATCAATCTCTATGCAGCTCTGAGAGTCCAATGGGTCACGGGGTTGGAAATTAGTGAACCATGAACGTGAAGAACACTTGAACTCATGTGCATACCTCATCAAAGACAAATTCCTCCACATCCACCTCCTCAAAGGTGTCCTCCTCCTCTCCAGTGTCAGGCCATGTGACAGCAGCAGCAAGAGCACATGCAAGCCTCCTCCTCAGAGCGAAGCCCCTCCAAAATGCCTGGAGATACCCAAGAAATGGTAGAGAGTTTTCCATGAATCATGTTGCAAACGTAAATACTGTATGTTATCCCATTAGGGAGATAAAACATGTTAGCCCCTATTTTAATTGCAGAACGTTCTGTTGTCTGAACTCTGCATGACTCCAAGCTGCTCTGAGACTAATGGAGCTCCAGAGTGCCTCTAAATCCTCCAATCCCCAATGGGCAGGGGGGCAAAACTTCACTTCAAGTTGAGCCTCACAGGAATTCTACAACTCTTACTACCGCACGTCTTTGGAATCTGATTAATCACTCCATACCCGTCCAACACACACACACACACACACACACACACACACACACACACACACACACAAGCATACTGTTCCTCTACATTACACCCCCACTTTCTTCCTTCAAGGATCCTAAAGGACTCATCAAACACTTTTTGTGTTGAGAGGGGATTTTAGAGAGGTGGTGAGTAGCATGTTTTTCAGAGCTGTAGCTTACACCTCTATGTGAGGATTAGCCATTAAAACTTCTATGGCACGCTTGAGGCCTGCAGATTGATTTCAGGAACAAAGATGAACACTTAGAGAAATATATTCTTTCAAGGTGACTTCAGGAATATTCTAGTTCGGTTAGTATTGTCACATTAATAGTTTAATATGAAGTCTTGTCTATCATTTTATAGACTTTTTAGATTAGTTGAGACTCAAAAACTGACTGAATCATCTCAGTTGTTCAGTCTTAGTAGCATGCTCAGCCAGTTTACCACGTTACTATGACGGCTTAAAAGGAAAAGTAGTTTTTCTGGGATGCAACCACCCTAATCACAAGTATTCTGGCTGGATTTGAGATGGCAGTTTAACAAAGCTACAAATGTTTTACCTGAATGACACTTGCTGCACAGTTTTGATCAGCGGAGCTCCTGTTAATAAACGAAGGTCCAGACGCTGGCTTTTCTCCATCTCTTTGTGTTTCTCCTCCCCTTTCTGTGATGGAGGGGCAATCAACATTTCTACATTTCTGTCTGTATTTCCTCCACCACCGCTGAATCACTGCTGCCGCCATGCTGCTCCAAAAATGACACACACAGATAAATACAGATTCATAAAAAGTGAGGGATTTACGTGATGTCATAGTTCCTTCATCTGTCAAAATATCAATTTATTCCTGAGCAGCCATCTGGAGAGCAGGACTCTGGAGGGTTGAAGCCTGTCCAGAGCCACTCCTCATATCAAAGATCTATAGCCATCCCAAAGATAGCACGGTGTTAATGATAAAGCAGCGTGTTAAAATGAAAAAGAACTTCAACATCTCCTGCTGTAAATCACACACAGGAGGATCCAATGATGACAAATGCTCTGCAGCAGAAACTAATAAAATGCCGAGTTGCTATAAAGAAGATGATATAAAAAGGAGAGTGTTTGCTTTAATTCAGCTGTGTCCCGTTGTGTACCATCAAAGACTTTTATCCAAAGTCTGAAGTTTAATATGAAATGCAATGGCTGTACAGAAGTATACACAACTGGTGAATTACCTTTTAAGCTCAGGACTGTAAAAGCTGGACCCAATTGCTTTGTCAGGATTGATGGAGGTGCTTCCTCCATTTGATGTGAACATGTGATCACTGCCAGAGTCAGTTTCTTTAACTACTGATTCGGTCCTAGGACCGCTTGCAACAACATCAGACATGACACACATGCTCTCTTCAAAACTCCCGCTCGGCGCTATGGTCAGTAGTTTCTTAGAGGAGTCAATTTCTTTGTGATCAACACATTTTTCCACAGTAACAGTCTCCACGCTCAGGCCCTTCTCAGGAAGGATTTGGCCTAAAGCCGATCGTTCAGCAGTCATGGCAGTGTCACCATATTCGTGGGCAAATCTCTGGTCCTCAGCTAGCTTCAGTGCTATAGAGAGATGATGACAGATGCTTTTCACAGCATCCAATGGAGATGAAGCATTTCTGTAAACAAACAATTAAAAAAATGATTATTGATACACATAATAAATATAACGTTGCCTTGCCAAGGACCAAGTGATATTTGGAAACATTACATTTAAAACCAACTGTATGTTAGTCTACACATGCCAGCTCAGTAGATTTTATGTAAGCAAGGGGGTTCAGCTGACATCACTGAGCCACCTGACTTTTGTTTTCCACCATGTTGGACGGCAAGTAGTCCAGTCTCAGACCAGTTAAAATAGGACAGATTGTGGTGTGTGGAGTATTCTTCCTGGTCACAATGGTGATTTCATGCTCCGCATTCGGGTGTAGCAGACTACTAGGCAGGGTCAAAAGAACGGCCTGTTGTTCTACAGATTCCCGGTGTCGTGCAGCGAGACAAATGGATCTGTGAGGATCTGTAATGCAGCTGTGAGACAAGAGGACTGGGAACCAGCGCTACCAGCAGATTATGCATTCAACACTTTATATGAAACTACTTCTGTAAGGAATAATGCCAAACGAGGTGTCCATTATCAGAAATCAATAAACAACGTGGAGGTGCAAATGTATCTGTGAAGTCTATTAAGTTTTTTAAATGGACACATTAAAGGACATTATCCCGCTTATGCTGTAGTCACGATACACAATAATTATAAGCCACAATAATGTAGCTTATAATTTTAGCACAGTGGAAATAAAGGAACAACAAAGATGGTGAACTATTCAGACAGAACGTAAATGATTGTTACTGTTAAAAGCTTTAGAGCACTATAATTTTTCTATTTAATAGAATATTTTCTATTATTTAAGCAGTTCAAGTATAATAAATAGTATAAATAGTACAAAAGTGCCAAACTGCCAGAGAAAAACACTTTCATTTATATAACATTGGGAAGAATCCTTTAAAATTTTCCTGTGTCCACAATTCCCGATGACTTAAATATAAATGGGATCTAAATTAGACCAAGGTTCTCTAAATAAACCCACCCAGTAGCTTTTCTTAGAAAGTTGCAAACAGACAGATGACCAGAAAGACAAATGAACTTTGGATCACAGAATTCTTGTGTACAAGCTGGAAAATTGGGTTTCTGGACCAGTCCTTAACTAGTTCAGGTCCTTTGTAGAAGGCCGGAGATCACGTGGAGACTCTGGAGACCTGGAGGTTTTTAAAACTACCAATCAAGTCTGTAACCTTGGAGTTTTCAAAGACTCAGATCTGACTTTCAAAAGTCACAGCTGTTATCGAGCTAATGTCTGCAGCTGGTTCAGATACTGATTAGCTTTAACAGGTTTTAAAATCTTTATACTGGTTTCCAGTCAGTCACAGATAGATTTAAAAACCCTAGTGATGATTTACAAATCCCAGAAATGTTTAGGCCCAGAATACATCTGTAATATGTTTAAAGTACCAGTATATAAAACTAGCAGGCCTCTCAGAGCCAAAGACACAGGCCAACTAGTCCAGACCAAACTGGAATAACTCAGGTATTCTCAAACTTTAAATGAGGCATATGTCTGCTTTAAGCTTTTTTCACAATTAATTCTGTAAATCATTGGGATACCAACTTATTATTTATTTGTATTTTTAAAAAGGTAAGTATGTGTTCATAAACAGGTTTATGTGTTAATCTTAGCAGAGACCAGACTTTGCGTGACTGCTCCATGTGAGGCCCTGATGTATAATGTCTCTTTCACTGAGGGGATAAACTGACAACAAAGCCACCTCAATAGAAACTTAATGAATCTATTAGCAATGCTTTGCTCTGCTTCCCTCCCTGTCCACAACCCTGAGGGGGCAGAGACACACTCTGCCTGTCTGGAAAGTTGGTAGTCTTAAGCGCCATAGCTTCTTTGCTACAAAGGTCCAGCTCTTCAATCTCAGTGGGACAAGAGACAGAGGAGTCAAGGGGTCATAGCAGACAGTGACCCCTATGATCCTGCCTCCCTGTACCTGCTGGTTCACTCCAGGGTCACCATTAACATGCACAATTATACTATAAGATAACATGCTACTTGAGAATGTTTAAATTAAACTCTGTGACATCATGATACTAGATGAGAATATCACTTAAAAACATCACAGATTTATTTAGGTATGTTTGTTTGTCCGAGATAGGATATCAAATATTATCATAGCTTATTAGTCTGAAATTTATTTTGAAAGCCCGTTTTAATGCAAATAAACTAGGCTGTTGCATCGCTCGAGGGAGGCAGGACAGAGTGAGCTGAAGTTTGATTGATAAGATAGATTAGATGATAGATAGATAGATAGATAGATAGATAGATAGATAGATAGATAGATAGATAGATAGATAGATAGATAGATAGAT
>JBAMHV010000010.1:9055711-9071644 GCA_037177535.1 Pseudomugil gertrudae
GATAGATAGATAGATAGATAGATAGATAGATAGATAGATAGATAGATAGATAGATAGATAGATAGATAGATAGGTTTTCTCTCCCCATTTATCATTTAATTGATTTTATTTCTGCTGCTGGTGGTTGAAATTCAGACGTAGTAGTCGAGCCAACTGGAAAGAAATCTGGAAGGATATAGACAGCAACAGAAACTGTGATGAAAACCCATAAAAGTAAAATTAATACAGCTTGGCATGAGGAAATGCTTCAATGTCTGTGTCTATTAGAGTTTTTATAGCACATACAGGATAATGCTGATGATCAGTCACATGAGTTTACTGTTTACAATTTACAGTCCCACAAGGGGCGGGAGGGGGTGGTGATATATTACCATACACATTTTTTACATTGCTTCGAGAGATTTGCTCTTCTAAGTATTACCAAGAATACTTTTGCTCAGATACATTAGCAAGACCATTATATAGAGGTTTAATCAGTGAATCTGTCACAAACATAAGACCAGTGTTCCTCCGGAAGACAGTAAAACTATACCTCTAATAAACACCATAGTCTCCTACGTTACAGTCACCAGCAGACTGGCGTGTGCCACCCATCTCACCTCTCCTAAACCTCAGTCTGACACAAGGTCAGGCCAGGGGTTAAATGGCTGTGTTGGCTTTTGCCAAGCCCCCAAAATGGCTCATTGTTCAGAGGCCAAGGGTGTAGAGGGCACACAGCGAGGGGTGAAGCAAGGGGAGTGGAGTGCTATCCCCCAAGCCACGGGAGTCCCCGGCATGACCTGTATGAGTAGCTGCCGCCACGTTTCATCTTCTGTGCTATGTAATTTGGAAAGGTCAGGAAGATAAGCAGAAAGTTGACCACTCTTTTAAGTGCTGGTGGTCCTCCTTGAACAGGAGTGTCAATGTGTGTAATGGCCAGTGACACTGAAGGAGTTGAGAAAATAGATGTACGTTATCTTTGGTCTCACTATGCATTATGTATCAGACATAACAAGAGGAAAGCTAACATTCCTCTCAGCTTGGTGTCTGACAGGCTGGTCAGCCTTAAATAAAAAAGAGGCTTTAATACAACCTCCTGCGACTAGATTTGCCGTCGTTTATATTATTTTATCGTGTGCTTTATACTCCGCTTTGCCGTTTGATTCTGGGTCTTCTTTGATTATCTGATTCCCTTTTCCTTCTTCTTTTACAATTCTGTCAATCAAGCACTTAGTTCTGGCTGCCAAAAGTAATTTCCTGCACCTCCTTGCAGAGACAGATGCTCACAGAGGACAATACAAGATCAGATAAAAAGAAAAAAGAATATAAAAACAATAGAATGATGGAAAAAGGATTATCTTTGTATTTGACCTCTCCATTTTGCACTGTGACAGACTTATAATTGTTAACATTTAGTCATTTGGCAAAGAAGAAAATAATAAAGCTGTTGTGCAGCCTTGGTATTTGGATGAAATGCCAAACAAATGGAAATATATCTATATAGGTATAAAAATGCAAATGAGTCCAGGTTAGATGTGTCATGGTGTCAGAAATGGTCAGAAGAGGTTTGTCTTTTGATTGCCGAGTGTAGTTCGGGATACCTGTGCTTTTATAGATATTGTGTATTTGTGTATTTCATTTCATCATTAGGGAACCAGAATGAGTATGGTCTAAATCAGAGCTATTCAATTAGATCCGGGGTGTCAAGATCCAAGTATTGTGGGTCAGAATCCAGCAAGTTTTGCAGTTTACCTGCACTAACACACCTGATGCAAATCTAATAGATTCATGAACAGCTTCTTGTCAACCTATTAAGTAATTTCAGTCAGCTGTGTCGGAGCATAGAGACAACAAAACCTGCTGCATACCGGCCCTCAAGGGCTTGGGTTTGACACCCCTAAATGAGATCCTACGAGGGTAGCAGCCCTTCGGGTTTTCCATGTTCCATGTTGAAACAGGGATACATTGAAAACCTGCAGGGCTGCGGCCCTCGTAGGACCTAATTGAATAGTCTTGGTCTAGAACAAAGGTGCTCAAGTCCGATCCATGAGTTCTACCATCTTGCAAATGTACATGCAACCGTTTCTAACACACCTTAATCAAATAGCTGAACTTGTTCTGCTGCATGTCATTCAGCCCCACAGAGGCCTGCTAACGAGCCATTCATTGAATTCAGCTGTGTTGGACAATGGATGCATCTAAAAGTTGCAGGATGGTAGATCTTGAGGACATGAATGTCAGTCTCATTCTAGACCCCTGGTCTAGAATGAGACTGACATTCATGTAGAGGTGACAGTACCACAAGCAGCATTTTTGAGATGGATAAAAAAAAGCCACTCAATCACCCAGATTTATTGCAATCTTTGTTGGATATAAATTGCCAAATATCTTGATCTGTCTAAAATGGTGGATGTTTGGGATGAAACCATGCAGTAGGTTGTCATCCAGATAGAGCTGGTTTACAAAAAGACAACAAGGATCCAGTACTGGCCCTTGAGGCACACTATATAAGCTATTTAAAAACAGAGTAAAGCCAATTCAGAAAACTTAGCTTGAACATGGTTTATGTATGTTTATACCAGGCAGTTGCTGCTTAAAATTTGTTTTAAAAAGGCAAGAATTACATTTTATTGAATTGTAGAGGTGGGTCATTTTTGGATTAGTTTTGCAACGACCTGCTGGATTCTGGTTCTGGATTTTTAGTCCATCTCTAAAACCACAAATACATGCCACAATGTCACACTCATAACACTAACGTTGTATAACAAATCCAATTGGATGCATTACACTTAAACTGGTAAATAGCCGGCCATCTGTTTAGCTTTTATAATGGAAATGTGTCTTCCATGGATGCAAGAATTTGCACGACATAGGTTGTCTATGTAAATTACACAGCAATAATAAAAACAAAACACAAAAGAAGGATTTATTTTGTTATGAGTGAAGTTATATATGACACACATTTGGCATTTGGTTTTGGATCTGTGCTCGGTGTACAGGAGTTACTACACACTGTGGATTTTGTGAGTGCTGCACACTTACCCGGAAAACTCAGAAAAAATGTTCCGAGTGAAATTACAGCCAGTGGATGCTCACTGGATTTATTTGATTTTAACAGGCACAGATTCATCACAGGAACTGTCAGATTGAGACTCTCCTTCCAAAACACTACACTTCACCTTTATCTCTGCTGAATCCAAGACTTACCCACAATGAAAATCATCACATTTAATTAAAAATCTTGGTGTGAAGGGGAATGAAATGTCTAGTTTCTGAAGTGTTTGTGGTTTTACATGTTTGCTTTGATTAGAACAAGTAATGTTGGATCTGTTTGTATTTTTCTTTTGAGCTGATCACACGTGTTTCTGTCAAGCAACAAACAAAAATATACACAAAAAGGATTTGATGTAAATTGTGTTCCAGATTTGTGAAAAATAAACATTGACATCCCTATACTAAGTACCCATATTTAGCTTGCTTTCCGTTCATTTTCTGTAATGTTTCGGAGAGGGCAGGTACAGCCTGGACAGTTTGCTAGTCCATCACAGGGTGAACACATAGAGACAAACATCCAATAAGGCTCACACTATTACAATGACATTTTATGGAGTAACCTCTAACCTCTAAATGACAGAGAAACATCATAAATCAATGCATACATTCTGTTTCTCAGTCAGCTCCCATAATTATACAAAGCAAGGAAAATATATCACAAACTAGTGAATGACTTCATGCAGGCTGTGTCCATTACAAATATGCAAATCTCTCACCTGAGCTCGCTGCTGTGATGCTGCTGTAAATCCTGAGTTTGCTGAAGCTGAGTCTGGCAGAACATCAGGAAGCAGTCTGGCAGCATGCTGACTTTCTGAGCAGGTGAGATGGAGTCTGTCTGCTGACTGTCAATGCACCTGAGTCCAGGCACAGCCTTCTGCAGAGCAGACCTAAAGAAAGAGACCAAAAGCAATAACATTTCTGCCACAGCTTGTTTGTGCTTTGTCTTGATAAAAGAATAGTATATTTCATATTCCTTGAAAACCAGAAAAAGTTGTTCACCTTCATGTCCATAAATAAAAATAGTATGACATCAGTTAACACTGCCAGAGCAAATAGTTCTGCTTCTTATTTCAACATACTTATTAGACAGCTGATAGAAGGGATCAGAAATGTGTCAGACAAACATCACAGTCTCACTAAAAACCAAAAGTAGCATAACTCAAGTCTGGCTTGATTATGCCTATAATATGAAAGCTACTCTATATAAAAACTCTTATCAAAAGGAGTTATGTTATGTAGCATCAGTCTTCAACTGGTAAGGAGCCCTAAATGGCTGAGAGTATGGGGGGTGGGGGGTAATGGATGACCACTGCCTGAGGCTAAGGATGTGCAAGCAGAGGAATCTCAACCATCCAACCAGAAACGCAGACTTGAAGTATTAAGTGGAGCACTGGCCAAATGTGGTGTGTGTTCAGTGAGAAAATGTGGATCTGGAAACTCTACAGGACACTGGGGAAAGGCAACAATAAAATATGTTAAAAATACAAGCTTTCAAACCACTAACACATTTTTATTGGGCTTTTTTTCATAAATGATTCCTGAAGTTCAATATACTCTTAAAGCTTGTCCTTCCACGTTGCCTGAGGAGGATAAAGCCTGCTGGACTAGAACTTTTCATGTTCTGATACAGACCTATTAATGAGGGGTGCATTTAAAACCGGTGAACTACTGAAGTTTGGCAAACTCTCACTAGAACCCACTGAGGACACCTAATGTGGCATCCATCTTGTATACCTCTGCAAAGAAAAACTACTGGTCATCTCTTCTTCTGCAAATGATCACTATGGTTTCTGTTTGTGATTAAAACAGCCACTTTGCTGATAGCCGGCAGTGGGCCGTTGACACGGTGTGGTAACAGGAAATGCTGCTGTAAAGTGACACAACATTGTGGAAAAGCCTGGGGATGCTGCAGGACAACGATAGCCCCAAGAATGCACACATCATATATCACTGTAATTTTGTTTTTCTCACTTGTTGCTGAATTGTCTCTAGAAATTGTTATA
Source organism: Pseudomugil gertrudae (assembly GCA_037177535.1). Lineage (NCBI taxonomy): Eukaryota > Metazoa > Chordata > Actinopteri > Atheriniformes > Pseudomugilidae > Pseudomugil > Pseudomugil gertrudae. The sequence continues at coordinate 9,060,748 of JBAMHV010000010.1, forward strand.
ATTTAGCTTTATTGGACTAAATTACTAAATAAGACATGAAATTGATCCATCTGCCTAACAGCTATCTTATAACTATTAACTACAATAAACTAGATCATTTTTTTCATTCTAGACTTTTGAAAAGGCCACAAGTTATATTGTTCTTATAAAAACCCTCTAGTCTGTACAACAGCAAATAAAGCTTAATAAACAAGAGCGTCACCACATCATATGTTGTGAAATTACAGCATATGTTTTTGCAATCCTGCCACCACCCTGAGACAAAGCTATGATCACACAAGGCAGGATCTGTATACTGTATACAGGGTTCTAAGTTGGCCCACTCTCTTTCCAACAAAGATGGGGTTCAGATTGCAGCCCTTTGGGCACATTGGCTGTCTTTGAATTAGGAAAAACCCAAATAAGACCGTTTGGTCATTGCATGATCTCACTGAGGTGGGGAATGGACAATTTTAAGTACAAAACAATCAGCCATGAAGATGTTAAGAAGGAGATTTTCTCAAGACAGGTTGATTTCTGTTGAAAGACCAAATTGTGGGTACTCTACTATTCCCTGCTATATTAATACTAGATACACTTGGTCTCTGATAGAATTCTGTTTCAAAGTGCCATAAATTTCATCCCTTTGTGCAGGAAACATCGATTTGGTTCACATTCCTGCAGCCCATATGGGCACAAAGCCGTATTTCATTTAGTGAAGACTTCCTCCAAAACACAGGCTCTTAAAGTGGCCCTGATTAATCAGGCCCAGTGTTTTCTTCCTCCACGTCTCCTGGATCAGGGAGCTGCTACAGGGAGTGTTGGTGCTTTAATTTAGCCAGTGTTATCACTGGCTTAGGATGAAAGGGCCAGGGCCGGTGTGGAAATACTGCAGGTTAATTCCACTGTTGGCACTGGAGGTTAAGTAAAGTTCAATGAAATATTAGGTAGCATTTCAGTAAAGGATTAAGACACCGAACGTGTTTAAAAGCACCCCGTGCTTGCCTCACAGAAAACAACGAGAAAGCAAGAATGATCTGCTACATATTCAAATAATCTGTATTAATAAATCCCAGGGATTTTTGTGTTTGAGAAATATAATTAACATCTTGTTTTGAGCCCTATAACAACCAGAAGGTATCCTTTGACCAAAAAAAAACAATAAAAAAAACTGACTGTAAATTTAAAGAAAAAATATTTTAAACTTACCAAGAAAAAGCTTTTTGGAGGGACCAGTATAGTTTTACATGTTTTAAATATTTTGCTGCTGCCGCTAAAGGGGTGTGAGTGACTCTGAAGAGCCAATAACAGCTTCATCACTGCTCATAAAAGCCCAAAATAACTCAAACTTAAAGAGATCATTGCATATTTACCATATAAATCCCCTCTAACTGTCTTAAAACATCTAGTCACTGTAAGTGTGTGAGCAAATTGACAATGAAAGATAGTTGATTTTTCTGTTGTATCAATATTTAAGGGATTATAGCACTAGTATGAGTGTACATAGACATAAACGTCTGTGGAGCCAAACAGTAATTTAATAGGTAAAGTGGATCACAGTTGAAATCCTGGGAAGCGGACAGGGAGGCATGTGTTCATCTGGAATGTTTAGACTACCTGAGCCAACAGATGAATAGACCAATACTGGCTTTTTACTGGTATGTTGCTTTGAACATCAGTCAAGAAGAGTGGCATTTCAGTGAAAAGGAAACTTAGGAAATTATGGATTATCTTGAATTGGAAACTACAGAGTAGAGCTAGTCTATGTTATTCAAAAGAGCTTGAGCACTGCTTGTTTTGTAATGAAATCTAACATTTGAAGAATAAAATCTGTTTTCATCCAGCCCTCGCCTTACCTCCATCCATTCTCCTGCTGAAGAGGATTCCCCATCAAGTGGATTTCTTGAAGGAAGCGGCATCCCTCCAGATTTTCACACACGTTCTGAAGCTCTGAAAAAGAAACAAAACAAGTTAAATAAGAAAAGGTTTGGGTTCACTGCATGGGGATGGTGTAAAACAGGATAAATAAACAGACATTTTTTAACACTTTTTTCACTAATTCATGAAGCCAATCAGCCCAAACACTGAATTTACTAAAGGGAGCATCCACCGAATAACACCTAAACATGGTGTCTGAGACTTAGTTCTCATGATATGATCCATTCCAGTTTTATTCAGATATCAGAATTACCTAGCCTAGCTCCCTAGGCTGGACACTCAGGTGATTCTCATCAGCCTTGGCTTAATAATCTTACATCGCTGCCCCAAATATAAAAGGATGGTTAAAGCTGCAGTTCTGCTGTTTATTAGCTCTCTGTCAGTCTGTGTTTCATTAAGGGATTTACATGTACTTTCCAAGAAGCCTTTTTTATTTTACTGCATTTTCACTCACTAAAGTAACAACGGTTAGATTTGGACATGTTTCACAAAGATTGCTTGTTAGCTCGACTTTAAGTTTAATATAAGATGTTACCTGATAGACAATTGAATCCAAGATCCAGATTTTCAAGGGAAACAAAATCTGCCATGAAAGGCAGCTGGGTAATTCTGGGAAACAGAAATAGTAGAAGCATCAGCGACACCTTCAGCATGAAATTATCATCACTTTACCACACTTTAACGGGAAACAAAAATTACTACTATTTGCTTTTGGATTTTTGTTCAATAAAATGCTTAAAACAAATGTTTGTCAGCACTGAGAGAAAATCCATCTACCTGTTCTGGGACACGGTGAGGTTTTGCATGAGGGGAAGCCAGCAGGCAGTGAGGCCTTGTAGGGACGAGATGCAATTGTCATCTAGGTGCAGCTCTCTGAGGAGGACCTGATTGTTCAGACAGGGAGGCTGATGGAGAAACGAGTTGTCAGTTCACACTAGTCACACTGTGAGGTTAGACTAACTTTACGCTGCTGCTGTGGCTGGTCAAGCAGGGACTAACTGACCCCATCCATCAATGTCAGCTGCTTTAATCCTGCTGTTACTGTCACTGCAAAGAGCAAGTCTACATTTCTAAGCTGTCCTACTGGCAATTTCTGTTTGTTGTATTCTATCTTGCATACATAAGCGTTTGTTTTTCTCCCTCTGGCATTGCCTCATACAGAGAAGCTTGTTATTTAATTTAAAAAAAACATTTCTTGTGACATTTACATAAATACTACATGTTAAATTTCCTTCTTTTTTTATCATTCTGATTATATTTGGACAATAAAGATGTAAATAACATTTGACAAATATGGAAAAAAAACATGAAAACAGAATGAAGTGGGTTTAATTCAGCAAGATGACATGTCTGCATCAAACCTCAGTAAGACCATTGGATCTGAGGTCCAGTGTGTGAAGCAAAGCATTGTTTTCCAGAGCCTCTGTGTTTGCCAGGTGGTTGTGTGAGCAGTCCAGGTGGAGGAGTGTATAAACATCCCTCAGCCCTCTGGTGCTGATCAGCTGGTTATGATCAACTGAAAGCTTCTGCAGCTTTGTCATCGACTCCAGACCAGCTGAGGAATGAGACACGAAATTAGAAATACCTTGTTAAAACAGGAAAATAGCTGAGGGTGATACTCTACTTGAAGATGTCTTTTTACACTTGATGAAGAAATTTAAAATGTTTTCTTACAGCATAATGCTGTCTAAAGCTATATGTGGTCATGATTCTTTTTCTTAAGAATCATGTGAAAGTCAGGGCAGAAAAAGGAAAGATGGTGCCCTCATGTGGAGGATTGAAGATTTGCACCATGTAGTGGAAATAAAAACCAACTGTAATGACGTGACCTATTTCTTATTCACACAGACAACATACCAAATACTAAAAGTAGAACATGTTAATTATTACTTAACAATAATAGCTTTGCTTAAATTTATTGGCAGCAACATGTTAGAAATCCCTAAAACCACTGAAAATGCTGCAGCCGACCAGCAAAGTACACGTAAAATGTTTTAAAAAATGCAATGTATGTAAAACTGAGTTTAGTTTAGTTGACTTGCTGCTAAACTAGGTTGTGGCAGGGCAGATCAGTACTATGACTGGGAATAAAATGAGCACCTCAGAGAGGCAGAATCTCTCAGAAGTAGAGATGAGCAGAGGTTTGGCAATGTGCAACAAAACCACAGTATCTACAAGCTGAGAAGTCATTTCAGAAAAAAAAGTGTTCCTCAAAGTAAAATTACAACTTTAAATATTCCATAAAACAAACATTGCCATGTTCTCTGGTCCAGCTGACTGAGGAACAACAGAGAACATCCGTGTTTAGGAGATTCGAAATGTGAAATCATGAATGATGCCCTCCAGGTTGATGAGGAACGGAACTCTTTGGCTTATTATTAGCACTGAGTTTAGGAACATATTCATATCTGGTGGTATAGTGGTGCAGTGGAGCCTATGAAACCTTAAACATGCCCATTAAGAAGAGAAGTACTGAAAGAAAGGTTTTAATACAACATACTCTGTTCTTTTTTCAGGAAATACTTTGCATATTTCAGCAAGACAATGTGAAACTGAAAACAGAAGGTATCACAACAGCGTGAGGGTACATTTGATCCATCGTGAATGCAAAATGCGACAAAGACTCAGGACTGTTTTAGACTGTAGCTACAACCCTACACCAGACAGGAGTTGAACATATTTTAGAATAAATAAAATATGGTTTATGTGTGACTCTTCAGCTGTATTTGTTTTTCCTTCTACACAGCATCCTGTTATATTCTATAAATGTTTCATGCAGTTGTTCATGTGTCACACAGTGTCATGCATTTTCCAGCTCTCACCAATACGCGTGATGTTGTTGTATGACAGGTCGAGAACGTTCAAATTGTCAGCACCATTCAGACCATGGATGGACTTGAGCTTGTTGTAGGCCAGTCGAAGTACTTGTAAGCTGGACATATTCTCACAGTCCACAAAGGAAATGTCATTCTCCTGAGGAAAAGTCATTTGTAAATATTTCAAATAAGGCTCATAGTAAATAGCTATTTTACTTGCTATTTGCCTGCACATCGATGTAGCATAGATGCGACAGCTGGCTGATGCCCTCCAACGATTTGAGGCCACAGCGTCTGAGGGTGAGGGACTGCAGCTGATTACATTGGACAAGAGTGGACAGGCTGCAGCTGGGAAGGTCTTCTAGTGTCACTGTGGTTATCTGAGAGGTGAGGTTGTTTAAAGACTCAGGAAATAAATCTACATCATACACTTTTGATTTGTTCTTTCATAATGATTATTTATTTCTTTGTTTAGCTAACAATGTCTACTGGCACATCTATTAGCATTAAGGTTGGTAATTTGGGAACAGTAACGTCTAGGTTGCAGCTTACCTCCTGCAGCGATTTACAGCTGGAGGACTGCAGCAAAGTCTGGGGGCAGAGAGGAGGCAGTCTGCAGGACTCGGCCACTGTCCTCTGGCCTCTCTGACTCCGGGCAGAGCTCTTCTGCTTCCTTTTGTTCTTGAGGAACAGATTGAGCCAGGGGACACAACCTTTCATCCAGGAGAGCCTCTTCTGCTCTGTGTGATCTGGAAGGCAGACTGCTGGAGAGCAGGAAGAGCTGCAGGGCTTCACTGCTGAGTCCTGACAGATGGTTTTATCTGAAAGATGTTGTGAAGGTTCAGCCATGCTTGAGGAGGTCCAGCATTCAGAGTTATTTGTATCAATGTTTTCATCGTTTTCTCCTTTCTTCTCCTGCAGCTCATCATTGCTGGTAAGTGATTTTTTCCATTCCTGGTGTTTCATCTTTCTTTCTTTGACATTTTTCTCCACATTCTGTGTTATGTCATGCTTTGTTTCATTCTCCTCGTTCTTCTCTGGGGGCTTCTTAAGTTCATCCTGGCTCTCCTTTACTTTTCTGTCTTCTTCCATTTTTCTATTTTCTCCTTCATATATCGTCCTATCCTGCATTTCGTGGTTGTGTTTTATTATCATCTCTATCTGCTGCCATTCACTGTTATTGTCTGTTTTCTTTTCCTCTTCTTTTCTCAGGATATTCATATTTTCCACACTTTGACTCTTCTCCTCACACAATTTGCTTTCCTTACTACCCATTAATTCATCTTCTGTCTTTCTTCCTCCATCTTCCTCTTTTGTCAAATCTCTACTCAAAGTCTTCCTCTCTTCCTGGGCCTTTCCTTCACCTTTTTGCTCCTCCTCTTCACCTGTCTCTTCATTCGTCTTGCTCATTTCAACCTGTTTACATGTTCTCAGCTCTCTCTCTCCTCTCCTGTAACCCTCATCCTTCATTTCCCTCCCATCCTCTTCCATCTTTCTCAGTTCATTCTTAGGCTTTATTTCTTGTGCAGTTTCTCTCTTTTTGCCATCTGTTAACTTCTCTGCTACAAGTAATTTCCTCTCCTCTTCCTCATTTGCTTCCTCCTCTTCCCTCCTCAACATATCTCCCCTGTCTTTGTTTCTCTCTTTCTTGTATATCTTTCTTCTCATCTCCTTTCCTCTAATCTCTACATCTTGTATCATTTTCTCTTCCTCCTTCTTCCTCACTTCTTCTCTGTCATTCTCCTGTTCTTCCTCTTTTCTTTTCTTCTGTTCTTCATTTTTTCTTCTGTTCTCATCATGTTTCTCTTCTATAATGGTAATCTTTTTCTCTTCCTCCACTCTCATCTTCTCTACTTGTCTTTTCCTTTTGTCCTCTTCTGCCCTCTGCTTCTCTTCTTTTTTTTCCTGTTTATTCCTCTTCTGTTCTTCTTCAATCATCCTTCTCTCGTGTTCCACTCGTTTTCTTAAGTTACTTATGATCTCCTAATTGGTAAAGACATAGTAGTTATCAGAGTTACAACAAAGTTTGTGCATTTACCCAAAAACAGCTGAAACACTAAAGTGTTTAATGAATATTTTACTATAAAAACTGATTCACAACACTGACACTCAGAGGTTCTGCAAGGAGTCACACTGCAGAAAAGTACTAGTAACCATACCTGTTTAAGTAGAAATTCCTGTTCAAGTCTTTCTAGAGCTCTCTTCTTCTCCTGTTCCAGTTCCATCTGTTGGAGCTGGATACAGGCCGTGATTTTATAAAAAGATAAATGCAAATGGAAAAAGATATTCAACTCAGTAAATTTCAGCAGACTATTAGTTACAGTGGTTTATGTAAATGCCAGCGTAAGCTGAGCTTTATGTGTTATATTCAGTATCATAAGGATGGAGCACCGTGTTGAGTGACTTACCTTTTCTGCCTCTTTAATCTGCCTCAGCTTCTCCTGAAAGTCGGCCTCTCTTTGTCGCCTCTGCTCTGCTTTCTGCACTTCCTCGCAGCGATATCTTTCACCCATCTCTAATACCAAATCCATTTCACCCTCCAAATACTCATCTAAGAAAAAAACTAAATTGTGATGCTGTGTTGTGAAAACACTAAGTTAGGTGGAAACCATCTTAGTGGCTGCAACAATAATAACAGTAAACTGATTAGTTTATTTTTCTATTCAGTAAGAAGTTGCTTGTAAAGCTCAATCAGTGGATAAATGTGTTAAAATGACTCCTCCATAAGTCACCATACCTTGAAAGTCCCCATGGATGATTTTCTCACAGACTGCTGCTCTTCTTTCTGAGGTTTCAATGAAGCTGAGTAGCGATGGTGGAATATCGTCAGAGTCCTGACGTCAGAGTTGATTTAATATTAGCTTTCATGAATGGAAAACCTAACTCTTAAGATAAAATCATTTCAAATGATGTTTATGGAGATTAAATGACGTGATGAGGAGCTTAATAACTTATATAGTCAGTGTGATGAAAGAGGATCAGGATTTTTGCTCCATATAACCCCTTTAACCCCTGACTCAAATAAGGCTTCTTGTTTTTGTTTGTTCAGTCTTGGGGTTTGTTTGTTAAATGTTTTTTTTTTTTTTTACACGGCTTCAGTGGAAAGAAATTGACTTTTAAACTCTTTATAATTAAGAACAACCAGGTGAAACATAAAACAGCTTTGAAAAAGAATATAGTAAACGTATGGATAATATATACAACATAATGAATTAATAGTCTTACCAACTCTTCCTGATGGGAAAAACTTTCCAGCTCTTCGTTACTTTCATCCATATCAGACATTATTAAAACGGTTATAGCATTACTGAATCACACGTTTTATTGTAGTCTGTCAGCTTAAAACAGCATCAACTCAATCTGAAGACTACATTACTAACGCTAAAAAGCTAGTCTGAATTATAGCCTGCTCTCCAGATTTAAGCTGGTGTAACAAATTTAGAGAATAAAGTAATCTGAGCTGAATTATAAAACGAGTTGAATACGTTTTTGTGATGACACTTCGGTCTTCATGGAAACACCGTACACAGTTAGAGGAGCTACGGGGTGCAGCGAGGGACAAACCGTGCGTTTGCGTGTTTCAGTCAGAAAGTTTCAATCTTTATTTTATCTGTAAATGTACGCTCTTCAAAATTATAAACCTCTTTTTCATCATGTCATCTACAACACATATTGTAGGCTCGTACATTAAGCAAGTACATAAAAACAATAACAAATGGCATTGTGCGATTATAGAGAAATCTATACACCATAGACTGTATAAAAAAATACACACATAAATGTACATAGGTGTGTGTGTACAAGTGTGTGTGGGGGGAAGGAGGGTATTTGTGAAATAAAAATGAATTAAATTACTCTATTAATTCCCTGAGGAAAATTCATTTTCTTGTATTTTTTCTATGCATTTTCAGATGCTCAGACACTCATTAATAACTTATACTTCTGTCTAACCCAACCATCTTGTTGCTGTTCTTGCAAGCATGTAGAGATTTCAATTTCAGACTAAAATTTATTTAATATTAAAAGAGAACTACTATACTTTTATAACTATAAAACGAACCAGAAGGATGTTTTCCTCTAGATGCAGAGAAGACACTCAGTCAGTTGGATGGGCAAGGAGTGAATGGCAACACACTCAACAGGATCATCAAAATCAGCAGTAAAATCATTGGACAGCAACAGGAATTACTCACTTCCATCTACAATAACAGTGTCCTGAGGAAAGGCACACAGATCTCCACTGACAGCTCACACATCCTGCACTCTCACTACACCCTGCTACCATCAGGTCGCAGGTTTAGGTCGTCGCACTAAAAGCCACATCCAGCTTCATCCCCACCTCAATCCGCCATCTGAACGGCTGAGTGGGTCATGTTCATAGGCTCATTTGTATTATGGAAGTGATGATTTATTATGTGCTTTTATTGATTTATTTATTTATCATGCATTCAATGAATGTGTTTTTATGTATGTGTCTTGTCCTGGCGCTCTGTATGCAAATGAAGTTCCTGACGGATAAATAAAGTTATTTGAATTGAATTTGAATTGAATTGAAAAGGGGTGAAAGGGTGTACCTTTTAGGTATGTGAAAGGGGTTAGAAGACTCAAGACTTGGTTCCCAATTTGTTTAATGTATCAAGATAAAATATGCTCACCCTTCTTCTGTCAATTTGAGAAAGATCAAGAAAGATCAGCTTCATTTTCATTACAACAGGGGACCCTACATGGCTGTCCCCCTATGCTCTGCCTTTTGCAGTTGCTATTGAATTTTTCTTTTAGTTTTAGACATCTTTCTCTTTTACTGGTTAAGTGGCCATTCTGTTACCCTATATAGAGAAAATATTGTCATTTTTCTTTTGCAACCTGAATTTATTTTATCCTTATTTTGATGGATCTAATGTAGTCAGCTGGTGATATGGATATGTGACTAACTGGAAAAATAAGTAAATTTATTTATCTTGGTATTAACCTTAATGAAGAATTCTTGGGTAATTGACTTGTCTTGCCAAACAAATAATTTCTTTTTAAATAGAATTTTCTTACAAGCTGAAATGAACTAAAAAAGGTTTTGTTAAATGGCATACTTTTCCTCTCTCCGTGATGGGTCATATAAATGCCTTTAAGATGATAACAATATCTGATATGATGGACAATCTTATAAAGTCATTAATAATTGTTCTTACCGCTTTATGCATTTCAGGGTATCAGGGGTACTGGAGCCTGTCCAACCAGTTAGCAGATGAGAGGCAGGGTACACCCTGGACAGGTCGCCAGTCCATTACAGGAGCGCTTAATACATTTTATACCATATTATAACCAGCCTGAGATCATCTTGCTCAGCCTAGCAGAGATTTTAATGTGTTTACAGTGGATTGTTTACTGCTCCCTGGACAACCTGTTGATGATGCTGTAGTGATGCATCATTGTAGTTCATTGTGTTTGGTATGCCCAGTTTAATTTTGGTTTCATATGTTTTGTTATTTCTTTTGTGCTCTGTTTATTTTAAATAAGCTTTTAGTTCAGGCTCAGCCTGCTAACAAGCTGCTAACTTGTGAAATGTATGTTGCAGGCAGATTAACAGCAAAGCCTGAAGGAAAATAGCCCTTGAAGACCAGAGTTGGTGAGCCCTGATATAAAGCAACATATAGAGCGAGGTGAGGAACATTGGCCCTCATCCTGAAAGTTTTCAATGTCTCCCTGTTCCAACACACCACATTCAAATGAATGAATCAGATATTGATTTAGCTTTAAACCAGATGTGATAGATACATGGAAAACATGCATGACTAACTTAATTTTGCATATCAGCCTAATGTTGGGCATGATCAACACAGAAACTGTACACAGGAACGGGGGTGAGGAGAAGCTCAGCTCCTTTAATGTAAGCAGCAAACTGTTGGAAACTTCAGTCCATGGTGGTCGGTGCTATACGCTGTGATATGCTGGGAGAAAGCATCAGTTCAAGAGATATCCAGCAAGATCAATAAACTGATTCATAAGGATGGCAAGATCAATTAACCTAACCTGGAGGCAGTAAAAGACATAATGGACAATCCCTAATATCCACTACACAGTATAATGAGGTTCTAGATCTATCTATCTATCTATCTATCTATCTATCTATCTATCTATCTATCTATCTATCTATCTATCTATCTATCTAT
>JBAMHV010000010.1:9086360-9100785 GCA_037177535.1 Pseudomugil gertrudae
ATAGATAGATAGATAGATAGATAGATAGATAGATAGATAGATAGATAGATAGATAGATAGATAGATAGATAGATGCTGTCATCAATATGTTAATTGATCTCGTATTGAATATATTTTATATTAAACAAACCTTTGATCCCCTTACGGACATTGTTCCTATGTGTAACTCAGTAGGATGGCGTGTGATGGAGATGCAGCGTTTATAAACATGGGCACATTGCATGTCATTCATGAGCCTGATCTATTTGTTGGTTAGATTATAGTAGTGGGGTGTACCAAACACGGAGGCTGTGGGGGGAGGAATCTGGTCATTCTAGCCAGAAACGTGTGAACTTAAACACATATACGGCATAATTGAAGTAGAACTATTTTATAGTGCTTATTTAATTAAAAATATATATCTAAAGAGCTCTTGTCAAAGTAGGATTATGGCTTAGGAGGCGGTAAAGATTTTTTGGTACCGTCCTGGCAGCGAGCTAGACAAATGAAGCGCTCAAGTCTGAAGCGGCACAGAAAGCGGTCTGCAAGAAAGCAGTGATGATGTCTTCCCCGTGCATGTGCTCTCACAATTTCATTCCTTGAGACACATCATTTGAGACAAAGGACACTGTTGTTGTGCACAGGTAAGATCTTAATTGGGCTTTTCAGTTAGGACTGGGTTTGTTTGCGGTTTATAACGGCGCGTTGCGGTATAATTTTGAGGCGCAGGATGGAGCGGCTCAGATGATGAAACACCTCACAGGGATGTCATGAAGACTGCGCGGGAGGGAAGACGCTAATTTATGCGTAATCCTCATGGAACAAATTGTGCCAGAGCGGAACGACAAGCCACATGGCACTGATGAGACTTGAATTAATAAATGTTCATATTTGTAGGTCTATTTATTTATTTATCTTCATTTGTGTCGTGCTAAAACAGCGGTTTCATTATTAAGGCGCGTGCTACACACACGTACAAAGGGATACAGTCTGTGCCGTTTCATTTTTGAATCACTTGAATTTTTTTTACTGTATTTATGATGCTGGAATAAGACAGGGATGCTGCGCACTTTACCCGCATCAGGGTAGCGGGCGTGCCCGCATCCTGGCTTTCCATCTTTAGGATGTGAACTAGCTTTGCACGTAAATTAATAATAAATATTTTTATCAATTTAAGGATACAGGGGGGTGTCTCTCCGATGGGAGAAAATGTTGGGGTTCCTATATGCAAATGATGTCCTCTATTATTCAGGAGGCTTGGAAACGTGATAGTCGACCTGTAGCTGTCTCAGACACCGGCTCGCGCTCGCAGGCCTTTATTTTCTGAAAATAATGGCCAACAATAAAAGAGGAGGGATTAAAAAAAAGAGAGATTCCATTTACTGATGCGCGTGCCAGCCATGTGATTTCCATGTGAGGGCACAACCCGGCATCATTCAAATAACGTGATATTAGTGGCGCATTAAAGAAATCATGCATGGTCTTGAGTGAGATTAGAGAAGAAAAATAGGAGAAAATATAAGGTTTATTTTTTATAAGAGACACATACAGGATGTTTAGATCAATTTAGTTCACGTTTCTGCTTCATTTCCCCTACATTAACCTTATTTTGTGTTCAGAAAAGGTGAATTAGTGTATTCTTGGTTTCATTGATCAAAGTCTGTATGTTTGAGAAATGCTTTGTGAATTCAAGATTGAACTAGACCAAATTCAAAGTAAATGTCTGTGTTTATTTATACATTTGCTTTTTCTGCTCCACAGATATTTGGTGATAATGAAGAAATAAATCCCTTTGCAGTTCCTCAGCCTTTACAAACTGTCTGTAAACCCTAAACGGGCCCTGAAACCCAAACCCTAAATTCTTTTCAAAAAGGGACATTTTGCAGACGTAGGCTCTGCCCTTCCAGCCCCACCAGCCGAAACATAGACGTTCCTCCCCTCGCCCCCCTTTGCTTTATCAAATGCCCAAAAACAGCAAGGCCGTCAAGAGAGAGCTTGACGACGATGTCACAGAGTCTGTCAAAGACCTGCTTTCCAATGAGGACGCCTGCGATGATTCCTTCAAAAAGAGCTCGCTGATCGTCAACAACCATGATGGGGATGGGAAGGAGTGCGACGTGGAGGAAGGGGGCTCGGATAGTGAGGAAGAGGAGCGCCCGGCCTGGAACAGCAAGCTCCAGTATATCCTGGCCCAGGTCGGCTTCTCTGTAGGTCTGGGCAATGTCTGGAGGTTCCCCTACCTGTGTCAGAAGAACGGAGGAGGTGAGTTTCCATCAAGTAGTTTTGCACCCACAGGAAACGTTAAAAGAACATTAAGGGAGAGTGTTCATAAATAACTAATGGGTAACGTAGAAAAAAAGCTGGTTTGTGGAGTTAAACCACATTAACCATCCATCTATTGTGTGTAGCCGCATATTTGCAGGGTTGTGGTGAATGAACATGTAATAAAGTTACATTTTTATTCATTTGCATAATGAAAATCATCATGATTGATCTGTGTCCGGTTCTTCTGCACATACATGAAGAGATTGTGGTCCTCAGAAACAGTGTGATCATAAATCTTTATGCCGTTTAAGTCAAAGCTGTTTCATGGTTTCAGCTTCATCTATCTATATCTAACTCCTTTTTCTTCAGGGATGAAAGGATATTTTAATATTTTAGTTATTCTTTGTAAGTCGAGATGAGTGGCAGTGATTGCGTTAAGCCTGTGATATCTCATATGGATCAGATTTGACATACAAGCTAGCCCTGAATTGTTTGATTGACACTTCTAAAGTCTAATATGACTAAATAATGACACAGTCTTATTTTGCATCCTAAAATCATCATATTTCCCCTTTGGTCTGAGACAGATTTGTTTAATTTAATACTAGGAAAGCAGTTATTGTTAAAACCCTTTGTGCCACTGTGTGTGAAGCATGCATGTATCAGAAACTCATTTTTCTGCAGCAGCATGCATCCCTGTCTACAGACAGAACCACAGTGTTTTATAATGCATCTTAATCAGCTTTATTGGCCTGAAATAAATAAGCTTGGTGTATTAAACCATTTCTTTGCCTTGCAGAGAGTTTAAGAAGTTAAACTGGACACTAAATGTATCTTTTTTGAATAGGAAAACACTTGCTGTCTATATGAATTATTCAGTTTAATCTGCAAGAAAAGTAAAACATAGTTTGGGGGTTCTTGTTGTTTATCATCAGCCTCCAGTGGTTTTTGCAAAAAAAAAAATTGGGTATATCAGTCACTGAACACGTTTGCCGGATGATTCTGATAATATGCATCAAATGCAGCATCAGAATAACTCTGCAAGCCTCTGAAGTTCCTAAATGTCACAACTCACTTTGTGCTAATATGCATTAAAACAGACTTTAAAGATGGATCAGACTTTCACACTTATGGAGATGGGATGACACGCTAAAGAAATAAACAGAGGGCGACTGTGCTTGTTCACATCTGTGTGCTGCAGATGTTATTACAGATGATGAACAAGGGCTTAGGAAACAGTTTGGGATTGAACTCTGTGTGTGTGTGGTCTGTTAGTGTGTTTGCATTGTAGACGTGTACGACCACACAAATGTGCCCGGAAATGACGGTTGCTGCGTTCTGCATTTCTTATATGTATTCATGTTTGTGTCTCGTGACATTAGCGCGCACCTTTTTGTTTACTGACGCCGTGTTTACAATCGGTGTACAGGATCTTTTTTCAGCATCAGTTTAATATTGCAGGCTGTGTTGACAGAGGATGAAAGTTGATACTGCAGAGTGCTTAAAATAGGGGCATTTTTCCCCCCCGTGTTGACTAAATGTGTGCTTGTGCACAAATTGCTTTGAGCAAAAAAAATCATGTCCAGAATCAGCATGAGCTACAACAGAGTCCTTACTATTAACAGGCCTCCCACTAGCCTTCAAAATCTGGCACAAGTGCTGTGTGAGCATCTCAGACAATGTGGCTGTCATGTTGCATACATAAAGGGTATTAGCAGCAGTAATGGCACTGTTGTCAGTGGCCTGGACTGCTATAATACCCTGTATGTGCGCCAGGAAGGTGATACTGTAAGATGCTGCACTTCCCACCTGGAGATTACATAAAGCCACCTACTGCCTATTGAAAGCTGATTATATGAAACTGTCTCAGACAGATTTACCTGGCAAGATAGAAACTCCCAATCAGGTTTGCTGTCATAGGAAACGTTTAACTTTTAAAAAACACAGCAGTTCTTGACATTATTTAGAAACATTTTTAGAAACTGAACAATACTTTATTATACCAATCGGATCACTATGTAGACCTACGATAGAGAAGTGAGTTTTTAGTGGAATTACATTAACAGATGCTCCTTGTGCATTGCAACATGATTAATAAGTAAACAATGTAAGCAGGTTTAACTGCAGAATAAATTACTTTTAAATGTGATTTGATTTTTCAGACCTTCAGAAGCAAGATGACATTAACACAATGGATTTTTTCCTCAGCTGCTGATTTTTAAAAAAAATATTTATTAGCAAAAGATCCACATTAATGTCAGAAAACTCTGTTTATTTCTCATCACAAATACAAAATAAATTTAACTTCCTGTCCATATGTAGTTTCATCTGATTATCCATAACTGCCCTGCAGTGGCTGCATACAGCCCCCCAAATGGGAACCTACCCCTAATTTAAGACCCACTGCAGTACAATTTATATTACAATATGCTTACTAAGCAGCTAGTGACTGTTGGTTAGGAAAGTTATAATGGATTATTATGTTGAAAAAGTCAATATTTAATATGTTTGCACAGTATCTTGAACAGAATATGTTGGTGGGGGGGGGTGTTGCAGGTTTGCATTAAATGACTCTGGTCACCCTGCTGTGTTCCTCTGTAATTAGATTAAAATGGCAGATCTGAGGCTGCAGCAGGTCTCTCTCTCTCTCTCTCTGGGTGTGTGTGTGTGTGTGTGTGTGTGTGTGTGTGTGTGTGTGTGTGTGTGTGTTGCTGACTGTGTTAGGGCTGCTGTGAGTTTAGGATCAGCCCTGGATGTGAGGATATTCTTACTGTGATAGGACTTTAAAACACAGGTGGAAAGTTCAGACTTGATTCAGAGGTTAGATTGTGTCACGTCAGTGAATATTTTAGCATAAATAGCTGCAGCCTGTGTTTTATCTTTAATCCATCACAGCAGTACATGTGTTCATATATCTGCATATTTATCAGCCATCACTCAGCTACTTTTTTTTTTCTTTTAAGGCCTTTTTGCAGGTTTTACTTTTGTCCTCTGGGTGAGGTGATAACTGACAAACTCGATCATTTTCTTACTTGTTATTTTCTTTTCCTTGTTAGATTTTTTAAAGTGTATTTTTTCCATTTTATAAACCAGGACTGTGTTTGAGGCGCCTTAGGTTATTAAATAATTTATTAATTATTTATTTTAGGTTTTTTCACTTCAGTCACCAGATCCTAAATAAGACCAACTAAATAAACCCAACTGCTATTTAAGAAATAGCTATATTTTTTAATTTTATTTTCAAAACCTTATGTTTTTTTAAGTTAGTTAAGCTCATGTATCAATGTGCTTAGACAAATCTTGATTTAAAATTCGTCCAAATTACAGAAACTGAGTCAGTTTATTCTTTGTCTTACAGCATTGTCTGCAAAAAGCTGTTAATTCATAAATTATATTAAATTTCCAACAATCTATTAAAACTTTCCTATCTTTCATTTAATTTTTTTATATTAACATGCTTTGTGTGTCATGTTAATTAGCTAATGTTAGCTTCTTAGCTCATGTTAGCTTGCTAAACTACGATAGCAACCGGTCTTATATGATAACTAAAAATGTGATAAATAATCAAAATATGTGACATCTTTGGCAATTCAGACCTACAAGAAAAAATCTTGGCTTATTGAACTTTGTAGTACATTAAACAATTTTACAACATAATACAAGCTTTTTACGCTGTGAGCGGGTTAGGACTGTGCTTGACTTACATTTTTCTCATTCGTATCAGTAAATTTGCAGGAACTCGCCTGTATATCTCTTGAGTTAAATGTTTTTTCAGACATTTAAAGAATAAGCTCATTTCTGCCCATCTTCTGAGAGGTTTTGTGCTCTGATCTTAGTGTGTTATGTGCCATATACAGGTGTCTACAACTAATGATCCCATAAGACAAAAATGAAACATTAACTCATTCTTTTATGTTGGGCATGATATGTTGTTTTGTTGTTGTTTTTAGGACAATAGAAACCAGAGGGGTTCTTCTGATACCGACTGATATCAAAGGCTGTTCCCAGAATGAGCTGTATATTGACTGTACCAGAATTAGATGTTTTAATATTAGAAATCATGGTTAAAACAATAACACACACACTTTGATTTCCTGTATATGGTAAATCTGGGAGGAACAACAGGACTCCGGAAAGAATTTGAATGAACGCCCCGCCACATAAAACAATAAGATCAGTTTAAACTGGGATAAAACGACTCACAAAGGAAGTTTTAATGCTTTCATCAGTGAGTCACAGCAAATATTAGACGACACTGAGCGACAGTAGTTGTTGTGGTTTGTCCTTGAAAGGAGAAAATGTAATCTTCACTGTTGATTTGGATAGTTTGGTTGATTTTGTAGCTTTGAATGATGTAATAGTTATATAGCATTTATCATTACAGGAAGTTTTCCTTCACGTGAGGGGAAAAAACCCAAACAACTCCTCACTGAATTGTATATTTATTCTGTTAACTTCATGGAACAGGAAAGAGAAGTCACATTATTTTAAGATCTAGTTAAGACTTCTTACCACTGGCTATTTCTTATAAATAAAGACGTTTAGGTCCTCTTGTTTCTTTCAAACATGTGCCCGGCAGCCTCACTGCTCGCAAGTCCTCAGACTGTCCACAGATGTTTCCTCCTGTACTTTATTGTTACCACACTATTACAGTCTAACCTAATGTTAGCAATTCTCCCTAAAACTTTAATTCCGGAAAGGCCCGTCTTCTTTGTGACTGCACTGTAATTTAGGTAATATGAGACTTTGGTATAATCTCTGCTTTCTAGAACAGTTTGAGTTCACCGCACACTGAGGGCATATTAAAACAGTTACAGTATGAGTCTTTAGTAAAGAGCAGATTGTAGATTTTTATGGCTTTGTGAGAAGGGAGTACTAGGTTGCAGTGTAAATGTAGTCTGCTGTAAGTGTAAGGAACTGAAACAGTATGATGTCACTGCAGTCTGATGTAACAGTTTCCTTTCCTTGCATGTGCTACATCTGACTGGTGTTTCTGCCATGTTGTGACTCACAGGAGCGTACCTGGTGCCCTATCTGATCCTGCTCATATTGATCGGCATCCCACTCTTCTTCCTGGAGCTTGCAGTGGGTCAGCGGATCCGCAGGGGCAGCATTGGGGTGTGGAACTACATCAGCCCTCGGCTGGGGGGCATTGGCTTTGCCAGTTGTGTGGTGAGTCGCATGCTTTTAGCGTGATAACACTACGAGCAATCATCCTGCTGATACAATGAAAGATGTGCAAGACATTAAAATCTTAACAGTTTGATAGAGCACAACCACAGAGATCTAATTTATTATAAATTTAAAGGTTTGTCCATATAAATAATATGTATGAATTAAACGGACATTTGTTTTCTGTAGGTGTGCTTCTTCGTGGCTCTCTACTACAATGTCATCATCAGCTGGAGTCTCTTCTACTTTTCCCAGTCCTTCCAGCAGCCTCTACCATGGCATGAATGTCCACTTGTCAAGAACAAGACCAGTACATGTAAGATTCAGTACCTGGTCTGACCTATTAATCAGCAGTTTTTCTTCCTCTTTAATCAATCAATTTTGATTGCTTTGGGTTTGTTTGTTCTTTCTGTCTCCAGATGTGGTGCCAGAGTGTGAGAAGAGCTCAGCTACCACCTACTACTGGTACCGCGAGGCATTGGATATCTCCAACAACATTTCTGAGAGTGGAGGACTCAACTGGAAGATGACCCTGTGCCTGCTGGCTGCCTGGTCCATGGTTTGCCTTGCCATGATCAAGGGAATCCAGTCTTCTGGGAAGGTAAAGAGAATGTCCTCTTTCTATTTTTTAAGTGTGTTTTAAGAGTTGGGGAACAGAGGAGAATGTTTTACTACAGCTGCCCTACAATCCTGACAGCTTAGCCTAGATAATCCAAATCTTGGAAGCAGTTACTAGAAACCAATGACCTTTTCTTGCGTCGTTAGAAAATCTTCTCACGCACAATTAGCTCACTTTACCAGGGTTTAAAGTGACCACTCTAATGTGACTTGACAACTTTTTCTAATGATACTGTTTCAGATATAATTCTAAGCGCTCATGTGATCTTATGAGAGGTTTCTGGCTGATTTTACGTTAACTTACTGCAACAAAGCTGACAGCAGCGTGACCTGCATCCGGAAGGATTAGGCCAACTGGCTAAAATTTGTCCTTTACTTGCAGACTCGCTCTGCTCCTCATCTCTCACAGGTGAATTATCATACTTTCTCATATCATATGACGGGTATTAGCTCTGTGCCTCTGAGGTCAGAGTCAAGCCGAACTGAGCAATATGCTGTACTTTTTAATCTTCCTAGAAAAAGCTTTGATGTGCAAGATGTTTGGCTTTTACATTACATTGTTACAAACTAGAAAAATAATGATCATTTCATTAAAAAGGATCTTCTCAGCCAGTTGATCAGATTAATCGATTTACTAGTAGTAGTAGTAGTAGTAAATCTACAAAATAAACTAAATGAAAAGGTGTATTAACCAAACTGATCCTCTTAATAGTTTATGTTAGGCACGTTCTTGTTTACTAATTCAGACACAGTTAACTACTTCTGTTGCAACTTTATTCACAAAACTTTGACAAACCCAATTTTAATGGCTAATACACAAATGTAGTAACCAACGAATCAGTCAGCTTGCTAATGTTACTTTAGCAATAGCAGCTTTGTATGCCTGTAATATGTTACACCTGTCTGCAAACTTATTGCAACCATGAGAATACAATCCATGTAACTCAGGCTTCAAATGTTTAACTCTTTACATTAATGCTAAAGCTAATACTGGGCTTTGCACATGAATGAGACACATTGGAATCTGAGCCAAACTGGGTTTACCTTAAATCTCGACAGCTGTCTACCACTACAGCAAACAATAGGAATAAATAAACACCTTCAGTGGCTATGTTGCTTTAATTTTGCACACTGTTGAAGCATTTCTTTTTTCCCTCAACATCCAGCTACCCAATTCTTGTTATATGTCCAGCGTAATGCTATTAGAGGGTTTTCTGAAGGCTAAACACAAACGCCTCTCTCTGCCACCAGGAGGAAGAATTAATACTCAAAACTGAGATCTGAATATATTTTCAAGTTCTTATTAATCAGAAACAACCCGACAGTTTTACAGTTTGAGGCAGATGGTGGTTCTGAAGCCACCTGTCGAGTTTAGATGGCCCTTTTCAGTAAAACTGGGCATCAACTTTGCTGGAAGGAGGCGAAGGCTTCTTTGAAGTTTAATCAGCGAGACGCTGCACAAAAGAATATCAATGCCTTCACCACCCATGTTCACACAAAAGCCTCATGCAAAGGATATCCCCACCGAGATCGGCGTTTTCTGCCATTTGTGTGTGTGGGTGGGCGTGAAAAGGGATCAGACGTTTGGTTGCTATGGTTACACGCGCTCTTTTGGCTTCGCTTGATTGCCAAAAGTGTAGCAAGGAAGTAGTCGGGAGGGGTTGGGATGTGGGAGTTGAACTTGGAGCCGGGGTGGGAGTAAAATTCATCTCAGGTAATTAATAACTTTTATCTGTCATTAAATACACTTCTACATTGATTGCAATAATAAACAAATCCAAGCAACATATTTGTTTGTTATTATGAGAAAGCTTCATGTTTGTGTCAGTTTGAGTGGATAACAGTGTATTTCCCAGAACATGACCTTAAGAAGTGCCTGGTATTGGGCACAACATGTAAACTTTTATTATAAATGTTCCTTTTTGATAAGAACATAAAACTGACGTCATAAAACAGAAGATAATACAGGCTGTTTGGCTTTGTGTCAACCAAGGCTACGGCTGTGTTCTTCAACAAAAGGATGATGCTGGGAGGGTTTTCTCAGGAAGGGCCTGACACGAGCGCCAGTAAAAAAAGAAAGAGACTATATCCACTGAGAAAGGGCCAAGAGATATTTATAAGTTTATAGCCTACAGAAAAAAGCCACAAATATTTACTATGCATCACAATTCAAACAAATGCATGACCAGAAACTGCTTTAAGGTTCACTATTAAGACATGACAGTCTACACATGGATCACATAGCAAATGACGCCACTTCTCTGAATCATTTACTGTTGCTCGTGACTCAAAGTGAACCACCTCTCGGTGTCTGTGTCCACACCCTGCATCCAGTCCTGTAAACACGTGTTGCAGAATGGCGGCTGGCTGACTCAGGTCTTTAGTCCTACTCTGCAACAGGGTTATTTATTTAATGATGTGCTGAGGGTGTAGGTATCAGTTCTTGGATAGTTCCTGGGAGGGCCAGTTTATACTTGCATAAAGGTATTATTCATCATGCTATTCTTAGCCTCTGCACATGGATATTCTTGCAAAGCAGATAAATGTGCAGGCATATAAAAAGCTAGCTGCGCACAGACATTGGAGAGGGAATACTGAGTCAACTGAACCAGCAAAGTTGGTGACAACTGGATAAGTTTGACACTCAGCATCCTTCTGGGGGAAACCAAGTTGTCAGTTTGACAAACAGCCTCAAATAGACAAGAAGAAACAGCCACAATTATTCTGTATTTATAATATATGCATCATTCTGCACCCTAAAAAGGAGTATTTGCTCCAACATTAGTTTTGTTGATATGAAATCATTTAGAGTCTAAGAACAGAACATTTAACTGTTCTGCAGTGATATTACCATTAGCATTTAGCAAAAACAGATGAGTGACGTTTTGTAGGGTTAGGAACAGAAGAAGGATTGAAGTGAATAAAATACACGTTAAACTCCACAATGTTGGAAAAACACATGAAAATTGTACATTGTAAAACTATTTGCAGCAAATTTTCAGACCTGAGACTGTCACTCCTGCCTTATGAGGAACATGCAGTCCAGTTTTACTGCATCAGTGCATATCTGGACCAAAGTAGCAAAATGTTAAAAAAAGAACAAGTGTGAAACTTTCTATACCCAAAAAAAGGAGAACCTGTCTGCTTTGCGTCTGAAGCGTAGGGGAAGTAACTCATCTGCTTGTGATGTAGGAGAGGCACATCACATTAGGGGGTGAAAAACTAAACCTGGTTAAACCTGCAGATTTTTATCATGATTTAACCCATAAAAAGCTGATTTTGTCAGCACTGTTGATGCTTTTCACAACAATAAAATAATTTTATGCTATTTACAGCTGTACAGTTTTTAAGGACCCTTTAATAGATAATATAGTGTGATGACACATGACAATGTTGCAAACTAAAACTTTGACAATATCCAAAACAAGGCTGCTGTGAAATGATACTGTAAACATAAACAGCTGCTGTCTATTCTCACAGGTGATGTACTTCAGCTCCTTGTTCCCGTACGTTGTGCTGTTTTGCTTCCTGGCTCGGGTTCTGCTCCTCAAGGGTTCCATTGATGGGATTCGACATATGTTCACACCCAAGGTAAACGAGACATAACTGCTCATGTGTTGATGAAGGAATCTAGATGCTATTTTTGTTTCATGTTTTTATAGGAAAGAAGTGTAAATATGACATTTCCAGCACTATATAACTGTATTTCACAGAGCAGTTTGATTTAACGCCATTAGTTTTGTCTATTAAATGATTTTATCTAGTTGCTTTTATTGTAGAGCAGGTAGGTAGAAGAGGGGCTGCATCTAGCAAAAGACTATAATGCATTGAGGAGATGTAACCTATCTAAATGTTTAAACACTGTTTTGATTTATCCTGAAAAGGAGAATATAACATTATAAAGAAAACCATTAATTAAGTCAAGAAAAGGAACAGCAATCATTAATACTATAACAGTAATTATCACCGGTATTGGCAACAATGATCTGATATTGTGAGTATTAAATACATCAGCTACAGATTTCTGTTAAATTCACCATTAAACTGCTGGAAGAAGAAAATCGCACTATAATAGGTTGGCTCTTGTTCATCAAGCGGCCAATGGCAGTTCAGGCCACAGACTCATGTCACCATGGAAACAGAAATTTCTGATTCCTTATGTAACCAGTCAGCTGAAGACTGGGTTACAGCAGAGTGTGTCTGTCCTGGGAGTCTGCTCTGTCTCTTACGACTTCAAATGGCAAGTTAGGCTGCCATCTTTGTGTACCTGCAGACATCAAAGAGAAGCTGAGGGTTGGACCTGGTGACAAGGTGGTGCCATGAGATGCAGCAAAGAATGGACAGAAATTAATGTCAAGACCCTCTGTCAGTCATTGCAAATAAATGTTATATATATATATGTGTGTGTGTGTGTGTGAGACTAATTTAAGGAAGGCCTACTTCTTGTCCATGGCCTTGTTTTATAGTAAATGCTGCCGCAACCTACATCCACAGTGCGATGGATATGAAACACGTAATAAATTCAGAGGCCATGCTTGTATGATGTTCCTTGATGCTGTTGTGGCTTCACACTGAAATAAATGTTCTTTTCCATCAGTACCCTTAACACACACACACACACACCTGCTACAGTGTGTCAGTTATCTATGCAGACTGAGTAACGGTGTTAAACCAAACGGGTCTGTTTTCTGCCATCAGCTGGAGATCATGTTGGAGGCCAAAGTGTGGCGAGAGGCAGCCACGCAGGTTTTCTTTGCACTGGGTCTCGGTTTTGGTGGCGTCATCGCCTTTTCTAGCTACAACAAACGTGACAACAACTGCCACTTTGATGCCGTTTTGGTGTCATTCATCAATTTCTTCACCTCCGTGCTGGCCACCCTGGTGGTGTTTGCTGTGCTGGGCTTCAAAGCAAACATCATGAACAGCAAATGCGTTGCTCTGTGAGTACAAGCTTCATAACGTCTGGCCTAAATGCTGTTCTTGTGATAATCTAACTTTAACTTCATTTTGTCTTTTAGGAACACCAACAAGATTATGGCGTTATTGGGGAACGGCATTGATCAAAGTCTTATTCCTCATCACATAAACCTGACACTGGTTAGTCAGGTCACTGCAGATGACTACCAACAGATGATAGATGTCATCAAAAGGGTGAAAGAAGAGGAGTACGATAAACTGGGGCTGGATTCCTGCAGCATTGAAGACGAACTTAATAAGGTACATGGAGCGAAACGTTCGAAGTTATTTGATGTTACGGGAAACTGTTAGCATAGCATCAATCCTGGCTAATTTGAATATAATTTGATTGCTAAATTAGATTGGGAACAGAGAAACTGGGAAATAAACATAGTGTGGTAAATGTGAAGTAAAGCAGAATATAGAAGAGAAACATCTATCTTATAAAGGCATCTCTTTTTTGTTTACAAAGCACAGAAAACTTGGAATAATGTTCCAACTTATAACTTTTAGTACCTATGCAGCTAAACACATACCCAAGTGTTTCCTAAACATGAATGAAAAATACCTTTAACAAATAAAAGGTTGTGTCCTCTGTGCTTCTTCCAACAGGCAGTCCAAGGCACAGGTTTGGCCTTCATCGCCTTCACAGAAGCCATGACTCACTTCCCAGCCTCACCCTTCTGGTCTGTCATGTTCTTCCTCATGCTGGTCAACCTCGGCCTCGGCAGCATGTTCGGCACCATCGAGGGCATCCTCACTCCACTGATCGACACTTTTAAAGTCCGCAAGGAGTTTCTTACAGGTTAGAAATGATCATCTGATACTTCAGTTTTGTGGTGGCAATGACCACTTATTCATCTTCCAAGTTTCATGCACCACAAATGAACAAATTCAGTGAATATAAAATACTTAAAGAAAATTTTAAGAACATGTACATCCGCTTTTATTCAGCATCAATTATAAGTGAGGAAAAATGCCAAAGCTGCAGCACTGTAAGAAACGGTTACCAAATATTGAAGTTAAATCTATTTAAATCCCTTTAATGACAGAGTTTTTGCTAAGGAATTTCAGGTCAGTGTCAGGATGTCGTATGAGTAATGAAATAAGTCTTATTAAAGATTCATAAAGGTAGACCAGAAACAGACACACCCCCTGCACTCATAGCATTTCATTCATCCAGAAACCACAAATAACCAGTTATACTAAAGAACAGGGGCGGCTGGTATAAGTGGACTAAAAGCCCTTACCCCTCTCTGGATTTTTCAGAAAAGATGAAAAAATAATACATAAATAAATATTTTTTAAAAAACTGTGAAAAGGTTGTTCCAATTCTCGATTAACCAACAATAAATAGCGCAAAACTAATAATAACACAGAGCAAAATGTAAACAAAAAACACCTAATCGTTTAAAAATGGGCTAATTATTTACAG
>JBAMHV010000010.1:9105527-9144530 GCA_037177535.1 Pseudomugil gertrudae
GACAAGAAACCACAGAGGGGCGGGATCTAGGTTGTCTTAGTATAACATATGTTTCTTCTGTGGTATAAACACACACTCTCTCTCTCTATATAGGGTGTATATATATATATATATATATATATATATATAAAATTTAAATTGAAACTCAGTCATTCACTAATGGTCACAAGATGCTTTAAAGCTTTGAATCTTATTGGTGCATTTAAAAAGACGAAGCTTCAGAGTTTCAGAAGGTGTCATCTCCCCTTGCTATAATTAGACACTTCTCACCGCCTTTACTCACTGCAACTTGTTTTTCTCTCCTCTGTCCTCCAGGCTATAGAGAAGACCATCCATTTCCCCGTGTGGGGCATTGTGGTCTGCATCTCCCTGGTGGTGATGGCCATCATGCCCGTGCCTGTGGTCTTCGGCCTTCGCTACTTCAACATCATCGACGAGAACACGAGTGGCCTCTCCTCCGTGTCCTACAAGAAAGGCCGCATTATCAAGGAGAGCGCCCGCCCGGAGGAGGCCGATGACGCCAGCCTGATCCAGGCCAAGTCTCCCAGCGAGGCACCCTCACCGATGCCAGGCAACAACATCTATCGCAAGCAGAGCGGCAGTGGAGGCACCGATGCGGACACTGCGCCCAATGGCCGCTACGGCATTGGTTACCTGATGGCCGACGTGCCGGATATGCCCGAGTCGGACTTATAGACTAACTTTAAGCCCCACCTGGCCTTGCCGGCTGGTAGCCTCTCCCCTCCACCGCTCTGCGTGTTTAGACTTCATCATTTGTTTCTTTTGCACTGTATATTCTTTATAGATACTGTAGCTGCTGTTATTTGTTGTCTCTGAACCTTATATGACTGTAAACCTTCAAAAAGTTGGCTGCGCCCCAAACTCTTGTCTACCTTCCTTCAGTCCTCCTTAGAGATCCTGCAGGTGAGCACGCTCCACCTGGCCTACTTGAAGAAAAACTTGCAAAGAGGGGCCTGCAAAGGAGCGTGTCAGGGAGTCAGGAGGTCTTCTTGGGACTATGTTTGTCGGCCCTGTTAATCCAGTCGTACAAATCCAGCTGTGTGAAACGTTTGTGCACATTATGATCCTTTACAGTAACCACAGCCCATCACATTTATGGTGCGGTAACATTGACTGTATTTTTCTTGGCCAAAGTTCAGTGTAGTTTAGTGGAAACAGCTAGAGAACGGCCTTTGAGTTCCCCTCCCATGATTGTCTGAGACAAAAAGTGTGCCTAATTTATATTTGTTTATAGAATACATGAGCGTTGTACATTTGAGGTATTCTGTAAATACAATATAAATATTATAAATATATTTATCTTGACAGTTTGGATATCAGAGCAGTGTTTTTAAGGTTCAGAGGTACTCCAAATCCTTAACTCTTGTGATTTTTTTTGTCTTCATTTTTACTAATGTCCAGTCAGTGTCAGCGAGGACCGAGTCCTCCTTGTAAATACTTTTTTCCATGAAATGGCTTCAAATGCAAATGTCTTTTCCCCAATTCAAGATTAAAGATCAAAAATGGTCCATATCTTTGGGTTGATGTTTCTCTCTTTTTTAAATGGACCAGTCCATCTTTTATTCTCATGCTTTTCACACTGTTTCCACTACAGAAATCATCTTTTCTTAAAAACATACAAACATGAAATAAAAAAAAAACTTTCTGTTGTGATGACAAAGAGCCATCAGTGTCCATGAAATAGCTTTTACTAACTTATTCAGTTTAATATACCAGATAACGGTGTACAAATGAAAACATGTAGAAAGCATGCAGCACAAGTTGGGTGTCCTTGTGTCCACTGAGTTCACTCACACACACACACGCAAACATTAAAATAAATAATCGGATTCACACTTTTAGTGGCTTTTGTTCCTTTTGGCTTTCTGTCTAAATCCTGTTTTTAATAATACAGGTAAATAAATGTTTCTGTTGATTAGGAGCAGCTTGTAAACACCTCCACTGCTCTCTGCCCTGAAAACACTCATTTTTGTGTCCCTTTAGGAAAAGTCACATATAACAAAGGATTATCATCAAGATGAGAAAACACGGTTCATCCTTTTAGAAGAAAAATTATTAGTTTAAACATCTTTTAACTGTCTTCCCCTCATTAGTTCTGTGTCTCACACGGACAGAGGATTGACAAGTCTGTGTTGTCAGAAATCAAGGTGCCCTTCAGTATGACAGATGAACATGTGGGTGTTCTTCGATCCCTTTTGGCAGATTTTTCTGTAAAAAAAAGAGGGGAGGGAAAGCATTATCTTTAAATTAAAACCTCTTATCACTCCTCTTGCAACTTCTTGTAAAGAAGCCTTTTCAGATTCAGGTGTCACTTTATTGTCATTGCAACAGGTACAAAAAAGGTTAAGCAGGCCTTTCAGCACACGGTGTAAACACTATAAAAAATACTGTTAAACATTGTGAGATTTGGGCAAAATAAATAATCCTCTACATAATGCAGCAGAAAAACCTTCAAAAATACTGAATGACTTTTGTGAGATCAATAACAATTAAAAGAAAGTCAGCAGAGTGAACCTAAAATCCATTATAACATTTAAAGTTACATGGCAACTTAAACAGCTCTCATCACCATGCTGTTCATATTTTTCCATTATCAGACACGATGAGTTATTTAGACATTTATGTTGTGGTATAAAAAGTGTTTTTAGATTCTGTTCCAATAAGTTTCTGGAGATGAAGGCCTTACCATTGTGTGATTCTACTTAAATCAGACTTAAATCATCTTTATTCCTCACAGATTCTGTATTTTCTGTCTTTTTAGTCTTCTCTAAAACCTCTCTGAAACCAATTCTGAGCTGTGGTTGCATGAAACCAGTCACGCTGTCAGATACCAGTCCAGAAAAGCAGAATGAAAATGAAGGACAATCTCCAGGTATCAAATTTTAAAGGACTGCTTATCAAAAAACTGTGAGTATGACCGCAATCTGTCCCGTCTGCAGCTGGTGCGAAATGCACAGGGAGCACATTCAGCCTGATTTAACCACACTGCACTGGCTGCCTGTTTTTCTGGGATTCATTTTAAAATACTTTTATATGTTTTTAAGTCCTTAAATGACATTATCCCGCCCTACCTCTCTACACATGTACTCCCCCTCCCACGCAGATCAGCTGTTTCTGGAGGTCTTGAGGACACAGAGGAAGCTCAGAGGGGACAGGGCCTTATCTGTAGCAGGACCACAGCTGTGGAATACTCTGCCACTGCAGGTCAGACAGGCTTCTTTACCACCCAGTTTTAAATCCCTACTTAAGACCCACCTCTATAAGTTGATGTTTCACCCAGGATGAATTTGCTTTTATTGCTGGTTTTGTTCTCATATTGTTTTATTGGTTTCATTATTTGATCTTTTATTGATTTGTTGTTTAATGTTTTAATATTTTATGTTAAATAGTTGCTGTCAGATAAATAAAGTTGGCTTAAATGTCCAATTTTTATAATATTAGTGCAGGATTAACTTATATTGCAGGGGAATTTGGTCTAATATTACTTAGAGAAAATATTGTGGATTAAAATATTGATGTTCCAGCAGAATTTAAAAAAAAAAACCTTTCTACATTTATCTTTACTAGACCAGTCACACTGTTCTTACAGTTTTCCCTAAAACCAGTCCAGAAGGCTGCTACATTCATCTCTAAAACCAAGAAAGTGGATCATGTAGGTCCATCCTGAGATCTTTACACTGGCTTCTTGTTTGCCAAAGAATTGACTCAACTTTTAGTTTATACAGACTGAATAGCTTTGGTTTGTTATGAGCCAACCAGATACCTCAGATCATCAGGGTCAAATCGACTTGGCTTATTATATACATGACGATCTCACATGTGAATCAAACGCCCAGAAAACTGCAGGTCTGAAACAGAGGTGAGAAACATCTCTTTTTTTTAAGTTTGTTTTTAATGTATATCATAATGCTTCCTCTGCATGCTGCTGTAATGCTTTTCTTTCTTTACGTAAAGGGATTTGAATTTTCTTGCACAGAAATGCTATACAGTAAACATAAACTTAGCTGTATTACTCATTCAACATAAATAAGATATTTGCAATCTATGACTTGTAAAAGTGAGAAATCAGGCTTTCCAACAATGAATAGATTTTTTAAAGTCTAGTTTTTTTTATCTTAACTTAGATAAAGTGAAAAAAATGTTTATACTGTCAAAATTCCATCTTTATATGACACAAGAATATATAAAACTGTCAATTGACTCTTATCAAAGTAGTTTCTCATTAGTATAAAAGGTAAATGCAGCATTTATGAGATTAAATGCAGCAATTAACTAAATCAAAGAAAAGAATTGGATCATGTAAGTGCATCCAAACCTGCGGCTCAGGCGTGAAGGAGCTGTTCTCTCATTTTGGCAGTGATCCGTTCTCTTTTCTCACAGTGCTTTTTCAGGTCTTTGACCTCCATCGGCAGCATGCTGTTCCACACCATCAGTACGGAATCCTCATCTGAGCGCCAAGAAACAAACACACACGTTGCACTTCTGCAGAGAAAGTCACAGCAAGACGACTGTTTTTCAGAGCGTGGGACAAACAACGAACCCTCGCACTCACCAGCTTGACTCTTGTCATGTGGGAGTCTTCGACCCAAAACCAGCACCACATTCTTCCAGTTTAATGTCTCTGATCACGGAAAAATTAAAAAACACCATGTAATAGCGGAAAAGCTGGTACATTTAAACACAAACTGTAAATAAAAAACACAGTGCGCCACGTGAATTGCACGCCAAGTCATCTGCACACAAACCCCCCAAGAAACCACAAGTCTGTATCCAAACAAAGAGCCAGCTGTTTAACTATGTTTTCCTTTACTTATCTTTATTTTCTTTACATTTTTTTTTAATCGGTTCTCACACTCTCAGTGTGTTTGCGCTTTTAAACACACGCACACCAGAAATGACCCGTTTTGCTCATCAGACTTTTGGAAAAAACTGACGCACTGACAAGCTCGATCTCGAGTTGTGGGGGACAGTGCAAGCAGAGCGGCGGCTCTCATCACGATAACAGTTTATAAGATTCTTTAATTTTATTTGACATTTTCCAAGTGTTAGTACTTTTACTCACATCTTCTGTAAGGAAGGTGAGCCACAAAAGGTCATATCTAAAATGGAGCTGAGTAAAGAAATGGACGGGGAAGCCACAAGATCCAAGTTCTCTGAGTTCCAGTGTGACATTTCTACAGTTCAAACATCTACTGGTGTTGATCAACTCTGTCTGATCAAGTCTAGAGTCACTGCAGCTGTTTACTGGGAAATGTCTTAATCATCTAAATTAAAAGAAACAAATGCTGGAAATAAGTGTGAAATTAATGTAAAAAATTATTTCCCTTTTTAAATTTAGTTTCTGAAATAAAATGCTGATTCATTGGAAGTAATTATATTCATCACGCTGTTGTTAATATTCACCCAGGTGTAAACATGGGAATTCAGAAGCAACCGATAGCAGGGATAAATGCACCTAAATCATGGTAGTATTTAATAAATTAAACTAGATAAATTTGGAGGACCCACGTATGTATGCAGAGGCGATGGAGCGAACAGAATCACAGCCGGGCGTCATAACCTGCAGCGTCTGGTGTTTGGAGAGCTCCAGCAGCAGCAGGTGGCCCCCTCTGGTGCCGATCCAGAGAGCCACAGCGCTCTGTACCAGCAGGGCCTTCACTGTGGCCCAGGAAGGCGTGGCCTCCGGGGGCGGCTCAGCTCTGCCGCTGTGCCTGCCTCTGCAGCCTGACTCATGTCTGCAACAGAGAAGGAACGTTAACACAACCCTACCGTTGCATCCATTACCAAAACGCCTCACTCTGGTTTGCGTGTGTACCTGATAATCTGAGCACAGTCGATGCAGTCCAACATCCTCTCACTCCTCTTGTCCCAAACTTCCACGTTTGGTGTTCCAGCTTTGCTCAAGTAAACATATTTATCCACAGCCATACGAGATATGCATGCCTCACTAGTGGGTAAACGCTGCTGCCTGCATAGAACACAGACATCAGAGATGGTTTGGTTATCTATGCAGCTTTTTCCTTTAAAAAAAGTGTAGCTTTGCCACACAGGTCAGAAACTCACTGGATAATGAGGTTTGGTCTGGTGTCGATGGACTTGGAAATGTCGTAATCCACAGAGAAGGAGAGGATCTTAGTCCCACAGCCAGCCCAGACAGACCTGCTATCCAGGGAGTGGGACGACTGGCCCAAACACATGAGCGGAGTGCTAGCAATGCCCACAGTGAGAGTTTTAACAGGCTGGCCGTTCTCCTGCTGCAAAGAGAAACATATAAGAAGGTCAATCAAATGAATAATGTGAGCAGCATGTCATCATGTGAACAAGCATTTATGGCTGGATGTTTACCATGAGTACTGAGTCCTCATAAACACTGAGGATTCCATCTGCTGTCCCTACCAGCAGGTAATTCTTTCTTTGGCTGAAAAGCAAAACAAATACATACAGTATTCAATCTGTACACAAAAAACACAGTGATAAAAAATACAAGGTTTAAATTACTAGGCAAAATGGAAAGATTTAACCAATGTGTTGCAACAAACTGGAATCTTTTACATTTAGTTTAAGGTCAAATAAAGATATTAGATTTAAAAAAATCATCTATTGTTTGTTGGGATTGTATATTTATAGATTAAGCACATAACTGATCAGATTACAAAATCTGCTTCCAAGAAAAGAAATGTAACATACATTATCTGCACTGAAACTGCAGAAACTGAAATCTAAGTAAGATTAAACATCTTAAATCTTTTTTTTTTAATTTTAAGGAACTTTTACCTAATGTTTGTAATTTTTTTCTTTTTTTTAAAGCCAAAATTTTGTAGTGTGAAAACACAGCGATCACACAAGTTGATCCAAATCTTTCCACTTTTGCACAGACAACACGGCCAGTTTGGTTTTTAGATTCTTTCTCAAAGTTTTCCTAAACTAAACTCAGCTTCCACCCACCCCCCCATTATCTGTACCGCTTATTCTAATGAAGGGTTGTGGGTAGCTGGAGCCTATCCCAGCTATCACTGAGCGAGAGGTGAGGTTCTACGTGAAGCTTGATACAGTTTTTCAAGAAAATCATAAAATAAAAAGCACTATTAAACTCATCTACATGCTGCATTTATTCTGTTTCTACATATGCAGCGTCTTTTATTATAACATATACAAAACAACACAATGACACAATCTCTTTTTTTTATAACCTGTAGATACACCAATCAAGTTTGATGCACTTTTTTTATTTAAAGGATTTAATCAGTTATATGATCCAAACTCTTTTTAAGTTGCACATTTATCACAGATATGCACAGATATTTTGCATTAACTTTACCTAAACTTGTTTATGGATTTTTACACTCATACAAACTTCATCTAAAGAAAGATCTAAATCCTCCACATCAGCATCTTCTGGAGTGTCCCGTGTGTTTCCCCAAAAGCTTACATGTGACGAGGGTGAGCATGGAAGTAAAGTGCGGTGACGGCATCAGTGACGCTCTGCAGGTAGTGCCAAGTGGAGGTGTCCTGCGTGCTGAGGACCAATAAGGAGCCAGATTGCGTGCCTGCTACCAACCATTCACAGGCCTTGTTTGGGATCTGAGCTGTCACAAGGCACAGAACGGGGGAGGTGTGGATTTCCTGTTTTACAGAGAGGGGATCCTGTAAGTTGGAGCTATAGGGTGTGTGCTTGTTTACATAATATTCCCATCTATTTGTATTTATTATACATAATTAAAAGTGCAGAGGATTGCATCTGTGGTTTAAAAAAAGTCTAGGAAAAGCTTTTCAACATGCAAAAATGAATAAAAATGTTCCTAACAAACGAGATGTTCTAGCAAACAAACGTGTCATGATGCGAGTACCTGTGTGGTGACCACGTTGGTGTCCAGGTTCACAGTGGTGACGAAGCCCTTTCTTTGAGTGCTGCTGCCTCCACCGAGCCAGGCTGTGTGGCTGGATGTTGAGCCATCGCTACTAACAGAACCCACTGCAATGCATTCTGCGCTGAACACCCGAGGAATCTCAAGCTGCCTCATAAGACACAGCATCTCACCTGAATTCAGCCTTTCAAAGACCTGCACACAACATGGAGGGTTTTTAAATAGCTTTTCAAAATAAAGCTGAACAAGTTTCTTTGCAGCACGATTAACCAGGGGCAGAAAAATGTTTGTTAGGCAAACTTAGACTTAGACTTGACTTATATAATAAAATAAATAGAATAAAATATGATTACAATAAAAAAGAAGAGAGAACTGTACATAGCCTATGGTTAATTACATCATTATTATTATTATTACATATTAAAAAGTAATAATAATAAATTAAGATATTTTCACTTAAATGATTTTATTATTATAAATAAATACATAATACTTATTATATTATTATAATTATGGTTATGAGTAGCATTAAAACAGAGACAAGAAAGCTTTACCAGTAAACTAACAAGATAGATGGAGACTCGTCTGAATTTTAACGGGGATTGCAGCTCTGTCCTTAGTGAACAGGTTCCACAAGTCACAAAAACAACTAACCAGGATAGCAAGATACCCCACAAATACACAACATCCAGTTTCCAGAAAGTAGGTGCATTAGTATCTAAAGCTAACATAAAGAGATGGCTCTTGTTCATGTTTCCCACGAGCTGCAAACCATTAACCAGACTGATATACACAAAGTCCAGATTAGACTTTTAAAAAAACATCTCAGCTTTTATTGTTTGGACAGATGAAAATAAGATCCACCTGGATCTGAATAATGGAAAGGAAAGACTTGTAAAAGCTCAAAATTATACCACGTCATTCATAAAACATTGTGGGGGCAGCTAGATGACACAGACATGCACGACTTCCAGTAGCTCTGGGTCACCGATGTGGATGACATGACAGAAACAAGATGAAATCTGTTACTTTCTGCATGGATTCAGCAAGCTACTGAAAAAGCAACCCTGAAGCTTTTAAGGCAAACAAATATATATTGCCATTGCAAAGTCAGTCATCAAATCTCAATCCATGATCATGAATTTCATAGGAGTGGGCAGAAAGACCCACAAACAAGCAACAACTAAATACAGAGCAGTAAAGGTCAAACAACGAATCACAAAGGAGGAAACTAATGGTTTGGTGATGTTAGGCAAAGGATTTTCAACAAAGTATTAAAAATAAACATTTTATATACAGTAATGTTTATTATGCCGTTACTGTGAAGCCTCTGAAATGAGGATATTTTGCATAAAATGGTTGCAATTTAACAGGATAGTTTTGTTCAACCCAATTAGTTAAACCTGAAAGTCTGCACTTCAGCTTCATACCAGCTGTTTCATTTTAAATCCAATGTAGCGGCATGCAGAGGCCAAAATGTTGATCTATTTTCCAAAAGGATTGCTGCACTAAGTTTCAAAAATAGCCCAGATTCAGCCCAAACATGTCATCTATCTGGGATGTCTCTGTAGAGCTCAATTAGTGTATCAACACAACATTTTGATCCTGTTTCATAAGACAGAGAACATATGCACCTGCATTCAGCTGTCAATATCAATAAATCACTTATAAATGCCAATAAATAACATAATTTCCCATTTACGTTATATGGTTTAATACTTTAAAACAAACGTTACCACCATGCTGCTGATATTGTGACATAAGATGAAAAGAGACAGAACTAGTACAGAAAACCAGGTGACCTGTCTAAACCCTGGGAAAAACCACAAGCATGAGATGTTGCATGGGGTTGAAGCGCTCACCTGAGCAGAAGTGGGTCGATCCTGTGGGTGCTCTCTCAGGCAGTCCTTCATGAGTGCCTGAAAGCCCGGCCACGGTGAGCAGCCATAGTGTCTTACAGGATCTGTGGATGAAGCAGCAGATATTTACTCTGACACTCAGACTTATTCTCTGTAAAAAATGCAGATAAGCCTACATCAACAAAAAAGTAATTCAGTCTAGAATCTATGAAAGCAGTGTCAGCGTATAATGTCATGTACTGCTCATACTAAAATGCAAATGTTTAAAGTGTAGCAGATTTTCCATCAAAGCTTCAAGGTTACCTGGAAGTTTTCTCTGCACTGCGATTTCATCAAACTCACTGGGGAACTTCATGCCATCGAAAATGCGCTCGCCACATGTCAGCAGGTCGTAAAGCAGGAGGCCGAATGAAAACACGTCAGCTTGCTGGTTGTAAGTCACGTTACCCCGTACGACCTCTGGTGCTCGGAAACCTGTCCCATACGTGAGAACCGAGGGTACAAACAGATGTATCACAAAGACACTACTACTAGTAGAAGAAAATCTGTCAGACTATAAAGCTGAAAGGTTAGATTTGGTCCAACCTGGAGTGCCTTCTGAGCTCCTCACTCCCATGCTGCAGCAGTACTGAGCAATGCCGTAGTCGGTGATCTTGGCGATGATTTCAGAGTCAGTCTTCAGGTTGAACAGGAGGACGTTGTGGGGTTTCAGATCTCTGTAGATGATCATGGAGGAGTGAAGGTACCTGCACACACAGATAAAACCATGACACAGTAAGCTTAGTTTTTATATACCTGTTTCATTCTTTTTGCTTCGTTATTTATCTTAAGCAGAAAAATCATTAAATCTAAAAAAGAACTTTGGATGACAGTAGATTAATGTGATTTGATCAAAACAAAAAAAAGCAAACGTTTCAGTGAGTGTGCAGGAAGTTTTTAGTTTGACTGCAGATGCAAAGTCACAATTTATTACATATGATTTAGGGTTTAATTGAGGGTTGTCCAGCGACCTTTCTGTGTTTGCATGATCTCCCCATGTATGCAGGGGTTCTCTCCCCCTGGTACTCCGGCTTCCTCACACCCACAAGACATGCATGTTAGGCTAATGGCTATAGTTAAAATCACTGCTTATCATATGTAAGTCGCTATGGATAAAAGCGTCTGCCAAATGACTGTATAGTATAGTATAGATGCCTTTTCTTCTGGATGACTTTAGTCAGGAAAAATTAAAGAAGTCTCATAATGTCTACCTGAGTCCATCTGCCACATGGAGGGCAATCCTGTGCTGCAGCTTTTGGTTGAGACTACCGTTCTCGTGCTCAAAGAGGGAATCTAGAGAGCCTCGCAAAGCCAGCTCCATCACCAGGACCTGAGGGGCTGAGCCGGCTGCTAGCAGGCCCACCAGGCTGGGGTGACGCAGACGACCCAACACTGCCAGTTCCTAAAAGATATCAGCCAATGAAGAAGATACATGATTACAGAGCTGCTCTGAAGAGATGAGTAAACAATTTATTTCCAGAAATCAGGATGATTGATATGTTCTTGAGAGCGGTACAGGTACTAAAACACAGCAGTAACAAACTGCATCAAAGAGGCTTTGCAGTGGTACCTGTCTGAGAAGTCTATAAATATAAAGCTCCGATGCATGTTTGTTGAATATCTTCACAGCAACTTCTTCATTCTTGTAGATCCCTCTGTAAACAGTTCCAAACCCACCATCTCCTGCAGCAACAAGGAAGGATATTGAAGGTTTATACAAAAAATTAACTAACTGGAAAGTAGGCAAAAGAGATGCATGGCGTACCCAGTCTGTTCTCATTACACAGGTCTACACTCAGCTCCTCACTGTCCAGGATTGTTCCTGCAGGCTGGTCACTCAGCACCAAGTCGGGTGCAATCTGAGAGATGGGACGGGTGCAGCGTGGGTCCTCTGGGTTCACCAGTAGGAAATCTAGGATACATAGCATTGGATATTGGTTTCAGATGATGGTTGGATGTGTAGTTCTGTGTGCCAAACAGGAGTTTACAGATTTACAGATCAGATTTACAGTCTGTACCAGTATCAGAATAGTTAAAAAGGTCTTCTAGCAGAATTTTGCTCCACTCCTGTCCATCCTCATAGCTGTATAGAGCCCACTTCTTTAGCAGAGCTTCCCCGTTGCCGTGCATATCAGTGTTGAGCAGACCGGGAAACCATTCTTCCAACACCGAGTCAATGTGGTCCACCACCTGACCCAGTAACACTCGGCCTAGAAGATCAGCGAGAGAAAAATGAACATAAAAACCAGCACCCTAATGAGCTTAATAGCAGACATATTGTTAATAATTATATGTGTAATAAAAATTAAGGGCTTAATGAAAGATCAATAACATTGTATAGTAAAATGTCATTTTTGATTTTGTCAGTGTATTGTTGTGATGCCACACATCTCATGCAGATCCGAGTTAAAAAGACAAACACTGCTGCAAATAGCCTCCTTTCAACTTATGTTAACTGTTCCTTCAGTTCATGTAAATAAAGTTTAGGATTATTTTCACACCTTTCCGTGAAGAGGGAACAGTTATTCTGACAAAGCTGGAGGGATTTTTCTCTTCTGAAGCAGACTCCACCAGGCAGTATGCTTCTGGGGACCAGTTCAGGTAAATCCCTCTTCTCCAGTAAATTCGGTTGGGGCGAAGAACTTTTTCTGGACAACAGAGTGTGAGATGGATTTCATAAACTGTTTTCTTTTACTAAATGTTACTGCGGCAGAGGCAGCAGTTATTGTTCAGCTTACCTCTCCCACAAAGCAGGTAAGACGAGACCTCGAGCAGGCGGCTGATCTGCAGAGACCAGTAATCCATGGGGAAGTACGGCATCTCATACAGACGCACGAGCACCTCTGAGTTCTCACAGTACGGCAGCTCTATTACAGGTCTGTGTTTGGATAATCTGCAGGTGCAGAGATGTGGAGTTAGTGTTTGAAGAAGTTTTGGGTCTCATTCTTGGCACCTCTCCGAAATGTGCAAACTCAGACATACCTGCTGGGCACCAGCAGCTGGTCCTCACCAAAGGGAAGAGCAATGTGAAACTTCTCTAAGAGTTTGAAGAACTGGAGCAGGTGGCTCTTTGGGAAACATTTAGTTTCAAACAGAAACTTCTCCACAACCGAACGCTGAATGACTCCTTTATGGTTCTCCCAAATGCTGCAGCTTTTTAATGTCAGATTCTACACAGATGACAGATAACACATACATCTGACACATCTTACATTGTGAGAAACGGCCGCAGCTACGAACAGAGCATTGACAGCTGATCAACAAATGAAAAAGGATTAGAAAGATTTCAAGGAAGCTGGGACGCAGCAGCAACGAGCCACCCAAAAGCAACCTGCATTTTTCAGATTCGATCTTGGTGACCTGAACAACTAGCACCCTGAATTCCATCAAGAGTTGATTTAATCCTCCTGCCCATGGTGGACGACACCATGGTAGGACGACACCATGGTAAAAACTCCCACACCATGGAGTCTTGTAAGTGTTGCTGTCTTATAGTGTTACCCATATGCAACAGAAGCAGGCTGTGACATTAGCTATCACGCACAAAAACGTGCTTTAGATTACGTAATGGCGCAGAATCAACTTCGCTTTTTCAGTTGGGAATAAAACCGTTTTTTTTTTTGGAAGCATAGAAGTTGAACCAGCTAAGCTTTGGCTCTAGCTCCAGCACCAAACCAGCACCCGAACTTCTTTGGTGGAAAGACCCTATGTGTGAACGTATAGAAAATATGCCGTTAAGAGTTAAAAATCATTTCAACATCACTTTGAGACATCAGCACGTGAAGCCTTTAAATATTCTTCTGGAGATATTATGCTGACTTTACAACTGATCATTCATATGCGAGTCCATAAAGACTCCCAGATATCTGACTTTATTTTTGGTTAAAGCTGAAGGTTTTCACTGGCTCCAATGAAAAACATCTGTAACTGTCATGTCATAAAGTTTTGCTTTCTAAGAAAAAAACATGCACATGTGGTTACCTGAGAGAGGATGCTGCAAAGCCACTGTGGGTGGATAAAATAGAGATCTTGTAGCTGCAGAGCAGGATCATCGAAGTGCAATAAAATCCCTGAAGGGGCAAAACAACATTTAAGTATTGACTTATATTTAAATAAACAGAATTAAATTAAATGCATACATTAGGGGGACAATGAGACTCTTAATTCAGTGACTGTGATGTAAAGTAAGTTAAATAATCATGTTACCAGTACTATGCTATGTGGGAGGGTTTGAGCATATTCATGGTTTGATATCCAAATGGACCTGAAACTAAATGCTTTTTTTCTACACGTTACAAATTTGATTGGAATTTGTCAGATTTTGTGAAAGAAAAATCTTTTTTTTTTTTAACAAAGTAAGTAGATCCCAACATAGGTTTGAGGTTTTCATGTATCAGAAGCATTTGTGTCCTGCTCCCAACTGACCGACTTCACTGAGGAAGTGGATGGCATGGGACAACTCAGCTTCTTCCAGCTGAAGCTGACTCTCCTGGATGAGCTGCAGCAACTCATGCTGTCTGAGCACGGGGAATTCTGGGGAGACCCTGCTCCTCTCCTGGAGAATCCTGCGCTCAAGCTCCACGTAGCTGTCCGGCACCAGCTGGCCCATGACAGGCTGATCTTGAATCTATTAGAGGAACCAGAGGCAAGCCAAAAGATGATAAACAGAGAGGAAAGAGAGGAATTTGAATTAAAACACTTTGTTCTGTGTTTGTTTTTTACTTTTACCTTGAAGCTAGTGATCTCTGCGATGATGGCTTTGCGGAGTTTAGCGACAGAGTCCGAGTCCTCACTGAGAGAGACCATGTGATAATCCCTGATAGCA
Source organism: Pseudomugil gertrudae (assembly GCA_037177535.1). NCBI lineage: Eukaryota > Metazoa > Chordata > Actinopteri > Atheriniformes > Pseudomugilidae > Pseudomugil > Pseudomugil gertrudae. Next base: position 9,120,137 of record JBAMHV010000010.1, read on the forward strand.
GGGAAGCCCTGATGGTTCAGAAGCTCCTCTTTGATTTTCCTCAGGCAGGCCTGGAGCTGATTTTCCTCACTCACATCTGTGTGGGTTCCTATCAGGATGACTGGAGACAGAGGAGCTACCGCCTGAAGTCAAAGTGGGATTATTCTTTAAAATATGTCACAAAAACAAATTACCACAAAATAACACACATGCTGTCCCCCTGACCTTAACCCTTACAAGGGCAAGAACATATAAGACATTTAGAAAAAAATATTTATTAATTTTTCCAGACTTAAACGACTATTTTATCTGTTTTTTTCCCAAAATATGACCTTTAGGATTAATTTTATCAAAAGGCTTAATCTTTAGTTTATGACTCACTTTAATGTTGAAGAGCCAGGGTTTGAGAGCATCTACCTGACTGGCCCCTTTGCTGAGATTGTAAACAACCAGGTAGAGAGCTCTGGATGTCAGGAAGTGAGGATGAGAGCCACTGAACTCTTCTCTTCCTGAAACATCAGCAACAGAAAGGGATACAAATTCACACAGGATATTCAAACATGAACAATGAAATAATAATGGATTAAAATAAACAAAATGCCAGAAATCCTCCTAAAATCAGCAGCTACTGATTCCTGTCTGATTTCATCCAACCTGAGAAATCCCAGATGTTCAGCACCATTTTCTTTTTGTCTCGTTCCCTGATGGTCCAGTCCAGGACATCAATACCAACGGCACTCGGCTTGGAGCTCATCTGGGAGCGCTTCAGCTTCATCAGCTGTTGGATCAGGGTGGTCTTCCCACTGCCTGAGTTCCCCACCACAATGAGCTTCATGCGGTAATACGGCACCGCCTTCTTCAGACGCTGCTGCAGGAATCTGATAAATCAAAGTAGATGCTGTTATTAGCTTTTAATGAGCTGCTAAATAAACAAGGTGTTTTTCTTTGGATTTTGCTATGAAATTCAGCAGCGACGCAGAGCAGACCAAACATCCTCTGACCTGACTATGTCTTTTGTTTTGCTGCCGATGAGTTTGAAGTCTAGCTGCAACCGAAGGCCGTCCAGTGGCAGGTCCCACAGTCTGCCCAGTTTTCCCATTTCATCCGGAAAAGACCGCAGGCTTGTGTTCCGACTCACATCTAGTGAGGTCAGGGCTTCCAACAGACCGATCTGTGGCGGGATCTGCAAGTGAACACAACGATGGAACATCATCCTTTGAAAGGGGTCCGTTATTTAGCTTTTAAATAAATTTTGCACACAGCCCTTCACCTCAACCAGCTTGTTTTCACTCAGGTGAAGTTTCTCCAGTCTGGTCCATCTGCAGATTGGTCCACTCAGATCCAGAACTTTGATGCAGTTCTGACTGAATATCAGCTCCCTGATGTTGCAGGATGCCCAGAATCCTGGACCAGGCAGAACAGCAATGTTGTTGGTCCTCATGTCTACGGACCGCAAGCTGGATGGAAAGAAAGAAGATGCACAAACTACTTTTCACGTTTAAGCGCATGAAGATTTATTTTGAGACTTACTTTGGGAGATACAGAATAGCCTGAGGAACGTCAGAGAAGCTGTTGTTGGAAATTTTCAGAGTTGTGATCTTGGCCGGCAGCTGCAACAGAGAACCTGAAGGAAAGAGTGAACATCAGAGCAACTGCTGTTGACTCATTTGAGTTTAGCTGGATCCACTGACACATGAAAATATTCCAACACACTGTATCTCCAGTAATCAGAAACAACGGCACATGAACAAGAACTAAAAGCAATGTTCTTTAAAATGTAAACAAATCCTGTAAAAATGTTAAGAGATAAATTTAGAACTTTAGTTGGCTAAAATCAGAATCAGGCTCCATGAAACAGTGGCTGTCAGGAGGCCATTGTGGAGGAAGGGAAACAGGAACAAATTGCTGAATTTTGCCAAATAACACAAGAAGTAAAGTGAAACACAGCGAGAACAGATGGAGTGATTAGTCCTCTACATTAGTAAATCAGCGTGGAACAGAACAGAAGGCAGAAAACATCCAAAGAAGAGTTTTGCAAAGTTCTTGGAGAAGCCTGAGAAACTATTCCTGAAGCTTAACTGTAAAAAACAGAAACCTTGTCTTAGAAGGTTTAGACTTGAAGAATGAACGTGTGTTCATACCAATTATTTTTCTGAAAGCTTGTTAGATAACTCACAGCAATGTATCATAAAGCAAATATTGGTTCATGACTTTCCCACAGTACTGGGGTCTTTATCATAAGTTTCTTCATCCAGCCGCATTTCTTCTCAAGACAACGGTGCGACAGGGAAAAGTGTTTTGGTAGTACTCACAGATTTTGTTTGCTGAGGCATTAAAAGTTTCCAGTTTAGGGCAGCTGGTCAGGAAGTCAGCAGAAATTTTCTCCACACTGTTCTTGCTTACATCCAGCAGCTTGATCTCCGGCAAACACAGAGGTGTGCACAGCTCACTTATACTATTCCTGAAAATAAACACAGAGGAGTCAAACTTTTACACAATCTTGTTCACAAAGCTGCCAACATATGATACAAAAGGATATAGATAATTTTACTCATTTGTAAAGACATTAAAAGCAAGAATAAGTTATACATTATCTGTTAAATAACTTAATAAGCAAATAAAATCATCTATCTTCTTATTGGTGTAAAGCTACCTCCTCTTCCCCAAACCGCCTACCCTTCTAGAGACAGCTCCTCCAGCTGCTCCATGATGCGACCCAGCTCAGGAGGGAATGTGACGATTTTGTTGAATGAAAGATTGAGCTGCTTCAGAGTTGGGCAGGTCACAGAGGTTTCAAAGTTCAGTTTTGGACCGACGCAGTTACGAGAAACATTCAGCATGCTCAGTGAAGGCAGAGACAGAAGCTCCTCTGGCAGGGACTGAAGATTGTTCCCCTGCAGGTCCAGTCGAGTCAGGCTATTCAAACTCTGCACCAAATCCAAAACAAACATGAGAAAGTTTAGCATGCATCCTTTTTTATCTTTAGGTGTTATGGTGACTGTTCAGACTAGTACTTGGCAGACTGCAGAAGGAAACTCCAGCAGATTGTTGTGGCTTAGGTCCAGGCGGAGGAGATGCCACAGCTGCTGCTGGACAAAGATGTCATCCATGAGACAAGACACAGAGTCCAACTCATTCCCTGACAAGTCCAGAAGGCGGATTCGTTCTCTTTCTTTAGGTAGTGCAGCGGAGTTCTCACCAGATCCCAGCACTGAAACACACACACGCTTTACTTAATAATCACCATGACAACAACACAGCATGCAGATGCAGCAGCCAGCGGCTGCCTCAAGGTGTCAATATGACTGGTGCTTGTATGTGTATGAATGTTTCCATGAGGAAGAAGAGGTCATTTCCTTCCACATTTGTCAGTGTGCCTCAGGGAGCAGTGGATAAACAAGTATGAAAGAGGAGTGGATAGAACCAGAGTAAAAGCTTTCCTGTCATCAGCAAAATAAACTAATTAAAGATTATCCTTCTATACTGAACTGATGAAAATATGAACTGATACAATTTGCCAATAATAGGTTATAGTCATATGCTAAAACAGATGTGCATCTCCTTTCACTGACACAAAGACTGGTTCCAACCAGAAACATCTGCAATATAAAAAAATAAAGAAAATGTACTTTTTTGGCCTGAACCAGTCCTTCCAAATCTTCTTTGTACAGGTTCAGCGTTTTCATTTTCAGTGTGTCCACTCTGAACAGAGGAAAAAAATGACAGAAAACAGGAAATGTTCAAGGTTTATACACTGCTAAGCAAACAGATTTCTACCTACCGTAGATGAAAAAAGAGACTAAATAATATTAAATAATTCAGATTAAAGATTGATCAGGATTATTTACCTCTGCACTGGCATGTCTGTGACGTCCCTGCTTCCTCTTAAAAGAGTCCCCCCTCAGCTCTTCAGCTGAATTGTTATATGACTTCAGTAACAGAGGGCCTGACACTGAATCACTTCCTAACAAGTGAAACAGGAGACAAACACGTAAAGAATGAGACATAAACTTAACCAAAGTCAACACAAATCTTCACCTTTTTACAGGCTCTTAACAATGAAAATGAAACATTGCACATGTATTTAAACATTATTTTGAGTATTTTTTAAGTGGTTTTCTTTTAAGACAGGACACTTTATTTGTCCAAATGTCACAATGTATTAAAGAATATACTGCACAACGTGCTAAGGTATACTAGACTTTCAGCTAATATCTATTTGTGAATCACCTTGTTGGAGCAAAACTACTCATTTCTTCTGTAAAACTGTTTTTTATTAGATCTATTTATAGATGTAGCTGAACACAGAAACAAATTAAAGTATGTGTTGTTGCAACAGACTAACAAAGTGTTTAATAATCCATTTAAAAATTATTTGCCTAGTTGTCCATTATGTGTCAGCACAACGCTGATTCATGTCCTGAACCTTGTCCATCTCTTGCTCTAACCTGGATGCCTGATGTTGTAAAGTTGCAACAAAGCACTTCTTGCTCTTTTTTTCTTATTTCTTTCTATCTGATAAATAAATATAATTCTTGCATTTAAATTTACATAATTATTGTGTTTTATTGGATCAAAGACATCCTACAACACAGGCCTCAGTATGAAAAAAACATCCCACAACATTGTGCTGAAATGGTGTGGACTAAACGCTGTCCTTTTCTACCACAGTAACAGCATCTTCAAAAAGCCTCCTCCTGCTGGGAAAGCTGAAGACTTTAATGAAAGCAGAAATGTCTTAACAGACGTTTATAAATAGTTCACAGATTCAGTGTTAATCCCAGTACGCCTTATTCTCTGTTAAACATAAATCAAACCTGTGGAAAGTCATTAAACATGCTACTAAAATAACAGGCACCCCTCAGACTTAATTGACACAACCAGTCAAACATAAAGTCACAGTATTGTAAAAGACTCCTCGCAGCCACTGCACAGCTCATTTCAGCTTCTTCCATTTGTCCACCAGTATATGGTATTATTGGCAAAAACAACGCAGTAAAGAAATCATTCAATTCAAAAGCAATCAGCATTATAAATAAGTATGGATTTGAGTTTTTAGCCTGTTAGTATGTCTTTTTAAACTTGTGTGTTTTATTGTGAAAGATGGATTTCCATTATAATGTTTTTCTAAGTCTAGTTTTTTATACATTTATTTTTCACTTATTTATGTATTCAATACTTACTGTGTTTAATTCTATTGCGATCTTTTATTCTTCTGTCCATAAGTGCTTGTTTTTATGTGTTTTTATATATTTGTGTAGACATTCTGGTCTGGTTGCTCTACATACTGCAGTACTGCAAACTGGGATTTTCTTAAAGTGGATATCATTAACTGTGGGAGCTAAAACTGTATGAAAACATTGAAGAACATAATGGTCAGCTTTCAGAAACAGAGCACAACAACACAGCGAGGAGGCCGTGTGTCTGAACTGCATTGCTTCATTAGGCGTATTAATCTAATAAAATGTGAGTTACACTTCAAACCCAAAGACATTGACTGTCTTTGTTGGGTCTCCACAGTGGATTATATCTTGTTTTTAGGTCAGACTGTTGCTTTTCTGCTATTTTTTAACCCCTAATAGTGCAGCAGAGAGCTCCGCTATCAAACATCTATTAACACATGCAGGACTGGCTGAACCAACATTGCTAACTCTTTACCGTCACTCTCAATGTCTTCATTGATAAACAAGTTGTCTTCCATGGAAACAACGCTAAAGCTGGAGTCATCGCTCTCGTCAGAAATGTAGCCGGAGGTCAGACACTGATCGGACATCGGTCTAGAAAAACAGCCAAAGCTCTTGGACCTCTGGAAAGATTGAACTTGCCTCGCCAAACTCATACCTTTACCTTGAAGAGGGAAACAGACATCAGATAAGAACTTTTTTTTATTAAAGAAAAAAAGAATTTGGTATATTGTGTAGTGATAGAGAGTCCAGCTTACTGTTCTTATAACGTAGACTACAACTTCTGCCCTTTTCTGTCAGCAGAGAACTCAGCCATGCGGCGTCCAGTCGACCCAACCTGAGGCCGCCCAGGCAGAGAGCGCTGTTATTCAGGTCTAAACCAAGACGGCCCAGCAGCTGGATGACGGTGGGCCCGTCGCCTCTCTTCACGCTCACAGACAGAGCCCTGCGGACATGCTGGTCATGGGCACCTCGGCTGAGCAAGAGCTCCACCAGATCCAGAGGTCCACCTTTCTCACACACCTGTATTTTCAGCAGCAGGTTTAGTGTTTGTTTGGAAGCTTAAGTATCGTAATTCATCATCATCAAAGAAGTCACAGTTAAAGGACAGTTAAATGATCAGTCTGAGAAAATGAAGAATTTGTTTGGTAGTCTGAATTTCTGCTTCATCACTGAAAAACAACCCAAGTCGTCTGATACACACTTTGAGTCATACTTTAAGAATTTTAATATTATCTTTTACTTTTCCCAGATGTTATTAGTGATCCTATCTGAGAAAATTACTTTCATTTGTGGAACTTTTTCATTCTTTTTTGTTTTTAAATAAACAGACTGGCCTGGAGACACCAGAAATAACACATATATGCATAAAAGAGACATATGATCACACAAGAAGAGATCAGTGTAGCAGTGCAGGCTCTAACGTCTTAAATGTCACGTGTACTTTACAAATCACCAGGGCATGTAAGATTTTAGATTTCTGTACATTTAGTTCAGAGTGCTTCATAAATTTAGTTGAGATCAAACCTGAAATAAGTCAAAGATATGAAAATGTTTTTCTTGATAGCAGTTGGAGGAAAAAAAACACCAGAAGGGATTACTGATTATGAATGATATAATGTCCATTTTTTCAATAGTTTTCAGACTAACTAAGCATGTAGAAAATGTTAATAATTCCACTGAATGAGAGGCATTCACACCAGCATAATCTGGGGGACTTGGTTTGATGGACTGGGATTTTCAAAAAATCTCACATCTCAATCAGGTAAAAATATAAATATCAGGGGTAAGGTATTCATTTAGTGCAGGCGGATCCCAGGATTTTCTTTGTCTTTATGCTTGTTTTCTTTCTAATTTTTGTAGTCATGAAAGTAGTCATCACTGATCAGGAGCTGGGTTCCTCTTTATTTTGGGGCCTTTGCAAGAGCATTTCAAAAGTTTGCTTCTGCTTATTGTAGCATTTTTTGGCAGAAAATTCCCCAAATAAAATACAATGAGATGAATATCAAGGTCCAGACCGGTGACCTTAGCCAAGGGATTATGGTTTAGAAGATCATACTTAAGTCCACTTGTGCTGTTTGTGCTGCTAAAATTGATTGTGCTGCTTGTTTTACAACTAACCCAAAGGTCAAAAGGTCATCCAGCCACCCTACAATGATGGTAAAAAGTTTGGATTATCTTTCTTAAATATATGTTGCAACTCAAGGCACTAAATGGGTTTTTTATATTGTTTTTTTGTTTGTTTTTTATATATTATATATTTATATGTTTTTTATGGGTTTATTTTTTTCAATATTAAAGTTTAGTTTATTTTAGAATGAAAATGCTGTTGTGTGACTGAATAAATATTTATATTATTTCATTACATGACCTGAGTAAGGTGAATCCAGAACTCGTCTGGTGGAACACTCTTTTGGGAAGCTTGACAGTTGGCGCGGTATGGAGCAGAATAGTAGTAATATTTATCATAGTGAGTCCTCTGAGACTCATTTAAACCATGATGATGATCTCCTGAAGCATGTGCGCAAAGAAAATAATTGTTTGAGTTTCTGTTGCTATGATTAACATTTAGCGTTTGAGCTAGCGCAATAATTTAGAACAATCAGGCTATTTTACCAGAACTTGTTTTATTTTCCATACAACTGACACCTAGCAGCCAATCAGAATAGAGTATTTACCCAGACCATCTTTTTGCAGATAAATCTCAGACCAATCAACATTAACATCTTGAAAAACAACACTATTAATATGGTCAAACGAAAGGTCCAAATGCTCCTGCGTTGATTAAATTCAATGTACCAAATGTCTAACCTGGTAAATAAGAGACTCGTTTTTTGTCTTCCTGTTGATATCAGCGCCCATTTCGATCAGACATTCGGCCATCATTCTGTCTCCATCCATGCAGGCTTTTTCCAGCATGCTGTAGTGTAGCTCAGAGTCGCACCACATTTTGGACAAAGCCAGACACACAGACTTACGCAGCTGACAAGAGGCAAAAAGAAAAAGGTGACAGATTGTTTCTAGCAAAACATTTTCAAAGAGCTTTAAAAAACACAGCAGAACACTACCCTACATGAATAATCTACACTATCTTTCAGCTAACCTTCAGTACAGCGGGCCTGCCAGTTGACAAGTCTGTGTGTTTAAACATAATTACCTGATAGAGAAATGGGAGCTACTGTCCCAATTCTTCAGTCACCTTAAACACTAAGATTTCTAAGGAGTTATGTTCATCTTATTAAGCAGATGAGGACATGGCATAACCACACAAATTTCAAAATCCATGCACTGTTGGTACAGAAAGACTTCATTTAACTTTCTCTGACAATGATAGTTGAACTCACTGGGCTGAAAGTTGGGTCGGTTTCCTCTCTGAGGTGTTGGAAGATGTGTCTGTCAAAGTTTTCTCTCTGCAGTTCAGCAGCTGCTCCCGAGCAGGCGTCCAGCATTCTCAATGCTACCTGAAAACACTGTAACACACACACACACACAGCCAGAAACAGGTTATGAGGAACTGTAATCAGTTACATTCAGAACACCTCAAGTTAGTGAATGTCTGTAATTGATCGTGAGATCTCTATATTGATATGATTTGAGTTTTTTAGTGAAACACAAGCTTCAGCTGCTCAACAGTACACATTTATTGTCTTCTGGCAGGTCATGCAGGATGAGGTCTGGCAAAGTCCTGCTTAGGTATGAACTCACTTCACAAATAAAGATGTTGCTTTGATCATAGCGTGTCTCTCCAACACATTATGCCTCAGCATTAATGGTACCTTCACACATGGAAGTTATCTATGCCATGGATATCCATGTACGTACCCGGCACGAGTCAAACTCACATGGTGATTATATACAGTGATCACATGGCTTATTCTGGTAGCATGGTTACCCTTCCAATGAGCTGCGCCTGTCTCCATCCGCTTTCAGCTGGTTGCTACAGCTATTTTCAACCTTGTATGTTTTTCTCAGGTACTTTTGATGACCGTTTGTTGCACTTTTTCATAAATATTCTATGACACTTTATGTCTAGATGTAGCAGCTTGATGTCGAGTTGTGCCTGATCATTTTTTTTCTTTTTTATTATTGAATTGTTTTACATTGTGTTGCAATGACTGTTATTATTATAACCGCCTAGTCTGCTTTTCTAGCACTGAGCTCACCTTTAGCAGCATCTCGGAGTCTTCTCTGTACTGAATAAGAGAGGCAACCACAACAGAGGCCAGGACAGGTACAATCATCCTGGACAGCTTCTTTTTGGATACAAGGTAGTTGAGCAAGGTCAGACCCCAGTAGTGTATCTCTGGTGAGAATAAGAAGGTTTTAGACCTTTACATTTAGGATTTTAAATAAAACAATCATACATGTTCAGGTTTAAATGCAGTTTTAATCAATAAATTGCTTCAGAATTTTTTCCTGTTGTCAGATGCAGTGTGAACAGATAAGTTTAGCAACTCTTTTATTAGTTATTTACAAGTCACTGAATCAAACCATAATCACTGCAATTAATGCACTTTCAGACTTGAGATTGTAGACTGATTTTAAAGGAATGGAAGTACAATGGAGGTACATCTAATGCCTCTATACAGAGCTCTGTTGGTCCAAACTCTTCGGACCTAAGTTGGTAGCGACACCGTCCTGTCATCAATTTGGCTTAAAATATGGGTTTCAAATGTAGGCCGACAAGATTATCAATGTTTTACTTTCCACCCCTGACAAATACCTAATTTTGGAAATGAATTATGGGATGTACCTCGTTCCTGTGGGAACATTTGTAGTGTATGAAGCACTGTGTCTATTGCCCCCTGTTGGCAGAGAAGATCCACTGCACCAGAGCAGTCAGCCAAAGAGGACAGCACCTTCAAACCACAACTCTGTATGGCTGGGCTGCTAATGAACTGAAACACACACACACACACACACACACACACACACACACTTTATAACAAGAGAAAATAGAAGGTTGAAATCCATGTTTTTACATTTGTTTAAGTGTTGATTGGGGTTTGGATTGAAAACGAATTTGCTTGAAGTTGTAAAACTGTGTATTTAACTGTGTTTAATTGTGTATTTTTTTTATGGCTCCAACACTTTCTTAGGTTTTTAGGACAGAGTGTCCCAAAACTAGCTAAGGGGAAAACAGTTTGCCAGTAATTCATACCAGTTTGTAAACAAGCAAATTCCTTTTAGAAATGTAATTATACCCTTTCTATGTTCTGCTTAAAGAGCAACATCTAGTACAGTATCAGCAATGAATGGATGTTGTTCAACTCGAGACTGGGTGAACTGAATGGCATCTTTTGTTCAAACTCTACCATTTCTATTAGATATTTTGTTGTTTGGGTAATATCTACCTAAACCGAGGCTTTAAAAATGCCAGAAATATTGAAGACATCATTTCCATACCCTGTTGAGAACCTCTAGGTAGAGCGTATGAGCGCCCTCCACCACGCACTGATTCTTCAGCACTTTCAGCGACACATCAGTCATGTCGGGATCTGCCACAGAGATGCCATGCTCCCTTAAACTCCTGTCTGGGAATTCCCACACAACCAAAGAAACAAGTTGGGACAGAACGGCAAGAAAACAAGCACACAGACAAAACCACTTTGTTGTCAATCACTAATCGAATCAGGGCTGTTACATATGCGCTGCTGCTGAGAGCACTATAACCTCAGTTTCAAAGAAATCAGAACAGAAAAAGCTGCTGCAGGAAGCAGCTTTGCATTCCGCTGCTGGTCGTAGAAAAATGTGTCATTTATGCTGCCACTTACACAGTGACATGAATGTGAGGTTAGTTTTGATATTATTAAATTAAAGGATAAGGCATTTCTCTTCAGATAAAGCTCCAAAAACTGCTTTTTGTAATCTTTTAACAAAGGTCATGAGCAACAGTTTGCCAGAATATCTTAAGATATTTCTGTTTTTCTTTGGATATCGGCTGCTTTTTTCTCTTATTTCAAGGATAGTTGTGCATTTTTAGTGACATTTATATTTCTTAATTTAGTTTTTTAAGCTATCTAATGCCAACCTGTGACTCTTTGAGCATTAAATAAAACCTTACTCAAAGAATAGACCAGTGTTGTGTTGATATCTAACAGACGATTAAGCAAATGACATGTTATTTTTATTTCTATATTTTAAATAGTATGTTTTGTTACTATTAGTATTAGTAATAGTATTAAAAACCAGTTCATTAGACTGCTTCTAAGAAAATGACCAAAAATTATGTAGTTTGACAGAGAATAAAATAGGTTTTTGTTGCTGATCATCAAATTGATCATTTTCAGGCTTAAGAGAAGACTATCTACAGCAGATGAACAGTATCTAAAAGGGATATTCTTGGGAAATAGAAACAAATTATCCTCAACCTGAAATAGTCATTTGTACCTTCAGGTGATCCATTTCCTGGTTGCTGACATCATCATCGTCCAGAAGCCTGATGTATGTCAACTAACAGGAGTTGGAGTGAATATCAATAACAACGTGTCTGATGGAGAGATGAATCCTCCTCAGAGATTTTACACTACATCAATATTACCAAAGTAGTGTCCGATAATTTGGTAGCAAACATCCAAAGAAGAGCTTTGGAAAGTCCTTCAAGAAGCGTGAGGAACTATTCCCAAAGATCTTACCACAGGGTTCAAGCTGTACTGAAGACAAAAGATTAACTCTTTCTTTAAAAGAGGCTCAAGACCTACCTTTTTAGTTTAGGTTTTAACTGATTTTTCAAACAAACTTATTATTTATTTCTTTTATTTTATTAATTGTTTTAGCATCTGTTTTTATTACTTTTTATTGCATTATTTTTCATCTTCAAAATTTACTTAATGGTATTGTTATACTTGTCCTTTTACCTTCAGTTCTTATTGTTTTTATAGAATTTTTTGTTATTTTAGCATTTTAATACTTCTTAACTCCGGTGTCTTCCTCATGGGGATCCTCCACACTAGGGGTTTTATTGTAACTGAAACTGGTTTTATTATGTAAAGCACTTTGTGTTGCTTCTGCATGAAAAGTGCTCTATAAATAAAGTTTGATTTGATTTAATGCATTTTTCTTCATGTATGCACATTTAAAACATGCAGCACCCATTTTCAATTATCCTTTTAATACAGAAAGTTATGAGGAGTGCAGCAGCTGGTAGATGTTTCACTTCCTCTTTTGTCCTGTTTAATATTTAGCACGAGGTATAAAAAGCAGGCATGACTCATGCTGTATGTTTCTGTCAGTGAGTTGAAAAAACAGTGGGCCTAATATGTAGTGTGAGTGTAAACACATTTGGCTCTTAGCAGCAGTCCGCTTAGGTCACACCTGAAAACCACATCTCTGATTTGGTGGCAAAAAGAAAGCCTTGAATGTACCTGGACACAGGAAGACCAAGCTGGCCTGCAATGCCTCCAGCTGAACCTCAGGCTGGAAGTTGTGGACCTTCATGGAGCTGAGAATCTGATTCATAGCCATGGTCAACTCATCCAGACTGGCACTCCTAAAAGCACAGAGAATAGTCTCAGCTGCACAAAACTCCAAACTCCTACATTTCATCAGTACAGTTTGAAATATTTCTAGAAATTACTATAAAACTCCTTTTTCTTCCTCTTTTTTTTTTTTTTTTTTTTTACAAAATAGTGCAGCTGTTCTCATTCGTTTTACATATAAGGATATAAATCATTCCATGTCATTCAGGTCCGGCTGGAACATCGGTGGGTTTTTAAAAATCTCCAGTAAGTCACATGATCTTCTCATTGCGTTTCTTCAAGGTGCCATCATCTCACTGTGATTTCAAGATCATCAGTGACTATAATATTTGGATAGTTGCATTTTTTATGCTATTCTTTGCTTCACTGTTGTAAAAATTAAAAAAGAAACTGCTCCTGTTTTAGCAACAAACCTTTACGTTTTCCTTAATCCAGTTTTGTGATCACTGATAATTAATCATAGGGAAGTCTCGTTTGCTTTTTTCATTTGTTTTTGTTTGGTGACATCCTTTAGATTCACTAAGAGAATCGTATACACATTTGGTTGATATTTTTCAGAGTAATTATATAAAAGCTATTTTGATTGTTTTTAATAGGATTGTGCATTTTGATAGTCCAGTGGGTCTCAGGTAGGACGCCATGGGTTAGCAAATCTGGTTTATTTGCATTATGGCTTATATCATAAACTTAAAATTAGGCCTGCTGCTGATTTTCCTTGCTTTACTAGCTTTATTATGAATTAATAATTTCCTTATGCATTGTAATCTGCATTATATTTGGTTATATGATTTCCCTAAAAGACTAAAAACAAACAAACAAACAAAATTAATGGCCCCACCTTCCCTGAAAGAGAAGCTTTAACAGCTTGCAGGCGCTGATGGAAACTTTTGCTGAGGTTGAATGTCTCTTCATCATCTCCACCAAGTTAACATGAAGACCACTGGACAGCAACAATGAGCTCATCTGACCTGCAAGCAAACATATTTTTCTGTCATCACAAATAAAAACAACACTGTTAACCATCATAAGCCACGACATGCAAATAAATAGATAACTAAGTGTGAACTTGAGGTCTTTGCCTTTTTCATGGTTGTTGACAAAAGTTTTCAGCTAAAATGTTATTTTTTAAGAATGTAGGGTTAATGTTTTTTAAATAAACTACATTTTTGAGGAATGTGTGGCATGGATATTATTATTATTTTTATTAGTATTATTATTATTGCTGTTGTTTACATTTTATTACATTTATATAGAAGGGAAAAAATCAACCAATCCTGCAAGTGTGCAGAAAAGCTGGTGAAGACTCACTTTTTTTCATGATGAGTGTAGCGATGGCACTCGTTGCTGCTATAAACACATTGGGAGAAGATGAGTGAAGCAACATGGCTGCCATTAACTGTCTGTGAACTGGAGCCCTGAAAGACCAACATGCCACGAGTTAAACCTTGTCAGATAAATGGTGGTATGCTTACTGGCCTCATTGTGCACCTCTCATCCTGCTCCCCGTCTGAATGGTCTACTTGAACTCCATGCAGTAGCAGATTATGAATGGCCCAGCTCGCAGCTTCCTGAGGCAATTCACACAAGTTGAAGACTTTTGTTTACTGAAACAGGACTAATGTGCTAAATGTGTTAAATTACTGTTCAGGCTGCAGAGCGAACAGATGACCTGAAACTGACCTGAACAGCTGGCTCAGCAGCATGGAGTTCCAACGCTGTGCAGCAGTCCCCCATCCAACCTAGACCCATGTCCTCCACCTCCTCCTTGCCTCTGTTTTCTTCCTCCTCTCCTTCTTCCAAACCTTGTTCGGCCACTGCTTTGTTGTGCACGATGGTTGAAGCTGACAGAAGACGACAGTATGGCGTAACTACAGTGTTGAAAGCATCTAATCGGATCCAAAGTTTTAGACTAAGATCAGGCAGCACTGTGTAAAGACGGATTTCTAAAAGCTCCAAAGTGAGAAGAAAGAACGTGTCTATTACAAAACCCACTGCTTGTGACCTGACCCTGAACAGAAGCATACAGATGCTGGCTTGTGGTAAAAGATGGGCTCAAATCAGTTAATTAGCTAAAAAAGGAAAAACCCTGGAGGAAACATAGTATGATCACACAGTGCTCAGCTATTATGAGTCAGACTATAACCATCTTTGAGCAAAGCCTTAAGTTATGGCTCAACTATAAGCTTGTAAATCTGTGGGTGTGTTTTCACTGTTGGATGACACTGATTAAACACAATGATCTGTTTAGCAACAGAACAAATCTTACACTCACCTGTTAATCATCTATACAATATTAACAATAATTACAAAAATATTAAGCTGATGCCAGATGTTATTATAAGGATGCTTTCCACAAATCGTGTTTTATGCAAGATTTATATCATTTAATGCCTGACATGCATTTTATTTATTTTACTGAATGAGTTTTTTTTCTGTTAAAACTGAAGGCATCAACTACATTAGTTTAAGATCAGTTAGACCTAAGCGGTCTCCTTAAAGAGGACACCTTGCTCAACAGTTATCTGTTTAATCGTACTGCTTGTCCTAAGGTCTGCAGTGCCTTTTGGGTCATAAGAAGGTCAGAAGCTATGGTGATAGTGATTATCCATCCATGTTAACTATCCAGAGATGAGCCTGTGTTAGAGGAAAAGGTGCCAGGCAGTCTCTGGTGTAAGCCTTGGATAAGAATATAACTCTTATGCTCAAGATAACTCTGGATAACAACTCCTTATTGACGTCTTCTCACTAAGGTTTGAAAGTAGTTCTTCCATACTTTGTATTTTTGTTTACTTTTTCTGTTCAGTAAACTTTGTCAATCTTTTCCGCTTACAACCAGACTCCTCATCCTTTTGGCTTAAGTTTTTTTTCCTCAACAACCCCTACTCTGAATCTTCAAGATCAAGTTTATATGATCTTTCCCCAAGTCTGGCCTTGAAATAACAAAATGCTAAACACATTTCTTTACTTTTTGAGTTGTAAAGTGACTAAAACCACAACATTTCTACAATGGATACACAGACGAGTATATTTGGTGGATAGATAATTGGTGCATTTAATTCAGGGGTGCCCAAATTTGGTCCTCGAGGGCTGCTGTCCTGAAGGTTTTTATGTATCCCTGTTTCAGCACACCTAAATTCCCTTAAATAGGTCCAAAACCAATGAAGTTCAGCATAATGACTGATTACCTTGAGTCAGCTGTGTTGGACCAGGAATACATGGAAAACCTGCAGGATTCTTGAGGAACAGAGCTGGACACCCCTGATTTAACTGAATTGGTCAGACTTTCAGGACTAAACTGAGAGATTATTGGAATGGTCCTTGAGCTTCCTTGGATATGCAACTTTAAAACTCAGTCTTTGACCTGGTCATAAACACTAGTTTGTAAGTTGTAGAGAATCTGAGGAGAGACACTGAATGACTTGTAAATTAGTCAAGCAGAACAAAATATGTCTTGTTTCCCAATGGTGTGTTTATTTTCTCTCTGTGACATTCAACTCATCTGACTCTTCCCATCTCTTCCTATTCATTCAGCAAATGTCACCACTCTGATCCACTTATAAGTCAATATCAATAAAAGCATGTACAGAAACCTACATGCTCACTCAGTGTAAATGAATACATGTCACAATGATGAGATGCTCCTCATCCTAACATAATTCATCTCGTGTAATATCACTACTGTTTTGCATCTCTAACCCTTCCATGTTAATTGGAAGGAATGAGCTAAATATAGTTTGTGAATATCCTCACTGAGGTCAGCCAGGCAGGACAGCGCAGCAGTTTGCAGCGTAGTGTTGTCCGGGAAAGTCTGACAGGCTCTCACTGTGACTCTCTGCACGCCGTTCAGCACCAGGATATTGTAGTAACTCTCTGCGAAGATAACAAAGAACAAGTGCACCATCGCTTCCGTCAACATTTAGATCTTTCTTTGCCATCTCAAACACACATTAGTTTGTCAGAACAACTCAAATCCAAACATTGCTGTATTGGTTTTACAAGCAGTTTTATCTTTTTCAACTGTCAATAAGTGCTCTGAAGTTAATCATCAACAGAGCATCTGAATCTTCTCCTACATGCATTCATTCTGGTTCCATTTGTTAAGTCTGCCATGAAGTTAAAAGCAGAAGTTCGCCTTCACACTGCACTACCTAACCGCACCGTCCTTATAGTTAGCCTGTTTTGCTCCCCTTTAGTAGTGCATCTTCTCTATTTGGCCAGCTTGAAGTGAACTGGGATTTGCAGGTGGAGGCAGAGTCCACTTCTTTGATCCGAATCAGTTTGTTTGTGCATTCACAATTCCCCAAACAAAGTAGACTTTCCAAGCTAATAAACTAGAATTCAAATCAAAACAGATGCTGTGATTTCCAACTTAATTTCTTATTTGGAAGTAACCTGTCTGAAACCCACCGTTTGATCCCTTATCGAGGCAAAAGGCGAAGCAACATTAGTTGTATAGCACATTTCATGTACAGGATTCAAAGTGTTTTCCATCGAACCTGATGTCAACCTCCTGAACAGGCAGCAGGCTGTCTCTTGCAGTTCCTCCACTTCAGGGAAGGCGTCCATGGCGGCAACGATCAGGCTGTAACAGCGAGTACCTCCTGACATCAACACCTCGACATTACTGGCTGAAAGAGACGAGTACATTGCCATCAAGCTGTACCGTTTGCTCATACAGCTGGATTTCACAGTTTACAATAAACATATAAACACACTGTATGATTATCAGATAAGTAAACATTAGAATCAAAGATATTTACAGCATAGCTACAAAACATTTGGAGTTAAAAATGAGAAAAGGGTGAAGACCCTGGAATCCCCCCCGACTGTGATAAATCTCACATCTGTGAAGAACAGAGAGATCTGAGCGGAAAAATGTTCATGACTGAAACTTTGTCGTGTCACTTTCACACTTCTTTCATGTCCAGTTTCCACTTCTGCTGAATAAAAATTCCACAGCTCATTAGAACCAGAGTAGAAGAAAAACTGGAGCTTTTATTCTTGTATAAAAAGAAGGAGAAAATACTGGAGCTGCTCTCAGTATGTTCTCCTGCTTTTACAGGAATAAACTAGAAAGTCACCTGCTGCTAACTAAAGATGTGTGAATACTGCAGTAAGGTCATTGCTAGAGTGGAAATCATAATTTATCCACCGTTATGATCCCAAAAAGATTGAGTCAAACTTCACACTACATAAGAGAAGAAGGATGTTTCACATGTACTGAGGGAAAGCCTGATATCAATCCACCAAACTCCCAGTTGGAAGACAACTGAGCTACCAATATACACCCCATATTACTTTTCCAGTTTGCATTTATTTATTTGAGCTTTAACAACACAAAATCATTTTTTCCACATCAGATTATCTTATCTGAGTTCTCTGTGAATGCTAAATGGTCTTATATTTATACAGGACTTTTCCAGTCTTCTCAACCACTCAAAGAGCTTTACACTATAGTACATTCACCCATTCACACACACTCATAGTCTAATAGGCACATCGGGGTTTCAGTGTCTTGCCTAAGGACACTTCAGCATGTAGTCAAGGGAATTTGAAGGAATTAAACTCCCAACCGTCCGGTTGAAAGACAACTGCTCTTCCAAATGAGCTACAGCTGCCCAATGTGAATGTTCATAGCGAGGGGGATTGCCAAGAAAATATCACTTTTTTGAAGAACTGTCATTCTGTCCTAGAAAAAGCTGCTATAACAAGGCAGCCCGGCATTATCCATGACTGATGGAGTAATTTCATTTACATGAAAACCGCTAAAGGGCATTACAGTTGCAAGACTTTCCGATGGTGTGCTAGAACATGAACATTGCTGCTAAAACTCTTCATGACAACACGGAACATGTCAAGCAACAGACGACACAGAAAAGAGACATTTTCATGACTGAATTCAAATAACCAATAGTCAGGAAATAAAATCAGGTTTTACAATCACTTCTCATTATTGTGGTTGTTACTATTATTAAAGTCTTACTGGTTCGAGCAAGAGGAAGTAGCGCTTTCATAGCCTGAAGGAGCACCTCTGGGCTGTCCAAGAACCTTTGTAGAGCTGAAAGAACCACCACATGGTCCTGGTTTTCCACAAACTCTACAACATGGTCATCGCTTACTGGAAGCACAGAATACAAGGCATATAATCAGTTACAATACACAATAGTATATGGACACATTTGAATGTAAAGTTAGCTTAAATAATATATGATATTTACAACTTACATTCCATTGGAGTGTAAATAAACCATACTTACCTACCCATTTTTCTTGCTAATGGGGTGTTACTTAGTTTATTTGGTTCCTGAGGTACCATTTACTTAGGGTTGCCAACCCCCTGAAAAAAAGAATAAGGGACACCTCGCTGGCAAGGCCTGGGAATAAGTTTACCTCAAGTTTTCATCCAAAGTGTTACTTATATTGACATTTATAGACTATTTTTAATTCTCACAGTAATGCGGGACATACAGGGTGCATACTTTTGTTTCTAAATACGGGACTTTCTGTTTTTCAAGGGATGGTTGGCAACCCTACTTTCACTGCTGCTAGTCACTTGACCAATAAGAGCTAACAGCTTCAAAGCTAAGCTAAGCTAAGATCCCTCTGGGATCAATAACGTATTTTTCATTTCAGTTTCACTCATTTAGCTTTGTGTGCTAGTAGGCTAGTTTTCAATGTCAGCAATAGCTTATTTTTCCAAATATACTTGTCAAGGTTGTAAACATTTCTGAAATAAGATACCCTTTTACATTTTTTTCAATTACCGTGACAAGATGTGTAAAGCATTTCTGCTCTTCAGTTTTTATCTTATTTAACATGGCTGAATTCCCTTGAACCACAGAGTAATCAAAGTACAGCCGTACTAACAAACCTTAGCTGGGTAATCAGGCTAAAACAATGAATGTAAACAGAAGAGCAGAAAATATACTGTAGGAATATGAACTATATAAACACAGCTTCTCTTATAGAACAGACAAGAATTTTTCCTGAAAGACAAACATGGAATATTTGGTGTAAAGAAATGGGACATTAAATACTTTGATCAATTATAAGTTGCTAATTTGTTTCTAAATTATGGGGAAAATAATATCCACACAAGAGACTATAAAAAATCCAAACCTGTCATATCAATGCTATCTTTAATATTTATTTAGACCATCTCAAATGGAGTTAATTTCTAAACCTATTAAAAACAAAAAAAGAAAAAAAATTAGATTTCAATCTGCCAAGCAACATCTTTGTCAAAATCATGTTAGTAGTAGTTGTTCTTAAATGTACCTTGCTTAAGGTAAAGCTAAGCTTAAAATATTATAGGTGTAGAAAGTGTATGACTTAATAAGTTTTTCTGTTACTGGTGTTATATTGTGCATGTTAGCACCTCTGTCCAGCAGCTGCTGCAGCGCTCCACAGCCTTGAAGCTGCACTTCCTCACTGGTAGGAAATGTCTTCATCGCCTGCACCACCAGACCAAACACATCCTCTTCTTCATCCAGCACCAACAGGGGAATCATGTCTGTGCAACAATGTATGAAAAACTACTATCAAACATTTGGTGTGCTTCATCAGCCACAAACCAGGCTGACTTTATGGTTAATTTTATTTGAACATTTCACTCAACACATTCAGAAGGGGGAAAGGAGCTGAAGCAATACAAACAGTTTGAGAGTTGTTTTTGTCCCATCACAAAAGACATTTATGCACAAGTTATTCTAATAAAAATGTACTAAAATACAGAATTGCAAAACATCAATAATAATGTCACAAACTGTAACTAGCTATTGCTGTACATGTAATGTAGAAACATCTCTAGTGATTTTCCCAGCATTAGCTTAGGATTCAGTTCTTTTACCTGATCTGAGCAGTAAAGCCAACGCTCGAAGTCCAACCATGGTCACTTGACAGTCCGTGCTGTACTGAGATAGTACCTTTAGGATCTGCCTGAAAACACATCAGACAATATTTAACTTAATCAAAATAATCAATTAAACTGCAATATTTAAAAAACTACAATTCTGAGCAAAAATAAAGTGAGTCATCATCCATTTTTAGGACTAATCAAATCTAGGTTGTGCAAACATTAGCTTATATTTTTATAACTTATTTAACATAGTAACATTTAAAGTGACTCAAATAAATTATTTTCCATATTCTTGGAAGCCTATGTTTGTGACCCCTTTTACTGAAACACATGGAGGAAATAAAAGGAAGGAAGGATGACAAAATTCAATAGTTTGGATTTGTTACACGGCAGCAAAAACCACATCTGGTTAGTTTGAATAAAGATTAAGCAAATTATGAAAAAATAGCTTTATCATAATACAAACTAGCTGTACAAAAGTGTAAATTTCACAATGAACAGATCATTTATCATCTTTTAATCAGCTGAGGGCCTGGCATTTTTCTGGATTTTACTTTGACATACCACTCAACAAGACCATCCATCCATTTTCTACTGCTCATTCCCCTGAACGGGGTCGCTGGAGCCAATCTCATGCTGACATCAGGCAAGAGGCAGGGTACACCCTGGACAGGTCACCAGTCCATCACAGGGTCAACACACATAGACAAACAACCAGACACACACACTCCTATAGGCAATCAGCCCACTCTCCAATCAGCCTATCCCCAAGGTGCATGTCTTTGGACTGTGGGAGGAAGCCGGAGTACCCAGAGAGAACCCACGCTAACACGGGGAGAACATGCTAACCCCAACCTCCCAGCCAAGACTCGAACCAGCAACCTCCTTGCTGTGAGGCCACAGTGCTAACCAACTGCACCACCATGCAGCCCATGCACTGAACAAGACATTTCATGACCTTTGATAAGATCCCCATCATCTGTGGCTGGAAGACCATCTAGAACTATGTCAGCCTCCATCAGTTCTCTAAACTACTTCAGCTTTTTCTCTGTTTCATGTTCCTAATTATGGTTTCTTGGCACCCTTTCATAAAGATAATTCCTGATGTGGCTTCAGTAAAAAGATTAAATAACTGGTCATATTTCATATGGCCATATTTAATTTATTTGCTTTTAGTTTGTTATGTGAGCCATAGATATGTGAACATGCACCAGGGTTTGTATATGCCTCTTTACCAGCACAAGAGGAGTAAGGGAAATTGAAGATGCAGTCTGACTGCTTAGAAACAAAATATTCAGAAAAAAGGCAAGGCTGAGCACTCTGCTCTACATTGATCCTTTTCATCTAACACAAATCATATTGGTGGTAGAATAGTACACTACATATTGCTTAAGCAATATATCTTCACTTACTGGTGCACTCCGAGTACCTTCCATTCACTGGCGTTCTTCAGAGGTTTGGTCAGCTGCTCCAGTGTTTGCGGACATATTTCAATAAGCTGACAAAGCAAGGACCAGCCCACCTGTAAGAAATTTAAAAACGAGCTTTATAGCAGATCATTTCCAAACAATAAAAACACAATTCTAACACACAGGAAAGAAAGTTAAATCAAGGGTTTCTCTGAGTCACCTGCAGCTCCTTGAGAAAGTACATGACAGCCTTAGACACAAGATGGGCTGATATAAAGTAGCTTTGTGTCATAGTAAAATCTTACCTTTGATAAGTTACAAAACTCAGCAGTCACAAGATGCCATAAACAAGCTAGGTCATAGACATGACACTCCGATAGGGCACTCCAGCTCCACGGAGCAGGGAAAGTTACCCCTGAGTCACCCTTTGCAGCTACAATAATATAAACTTAAAAAAGGCGAAACAAAAAGCTCACAAAGGCCTGTTGTGATGAGAAATAAAGTCTTGCATTACCTGCTGGACTCCTCTGCTGCTGATGTACGATGACAGCACCACCATGAGGGGGGCTTGGACATCTTTGTCTTCAAATAGATCAGCTGCTGCAGCAAAAAGCATCAGATAAAACAAGCTAAATGTAACCTAAACTATGCCTTTTTACCACTTCTATTTTTATTGTTCCAAAAAAATAACATTTAAATGGAGTCACTTAAAATAAATTAAAACTTTGTAGGACAATAACAATGATTTTTTTTTTTGCAAAGGCAAATAATCTAATAAAACCTGCATATATTCTATGAATAATCATATAAAAACAACCTTGGATATTTTTTAAAGCTTTTGTGTTGATCAAACTGTTTCTAACTTTCATTTGAAATATTTTACTTTCACTTCTGCTACATTTATTTAGCAGTTTTGCTTATAAGTACTTTCACAATGAATGTTTTACACAATGAATAACATATTAAGCTTTTTAAAAATCCCATCAAATTGTCAAAGATTAAACTGCTTTTACATGCTGCATCCACACACACGCACACACACACACACACACACAACCAAGTTAACAATCTAAGCTTTGAAAATGTTTGTCAGCAGGAAAAAAAACACCTATTTTTAGTTCAATTTCCATTTTGCTGCTCATAAAACGGAGCAAAATAGACAATACAGTAGGCCTACATTACATTAATGTAAGGAATGACTTGTGGGTGCAGTAAAATATCACGCACAATGTGCAATCGTTATTATATTAAAGAAAACATCCAAAAACTCCTGCATGTAACCGGAAAGTAGGCCTGTTTATTAAAAGCAGCATGATGCACATGCGGGACCAGCTTCCTACCATAGTCTGTGTGCGCCAGGAAAAGCAGATCCTGCATGATCTGGATCAGTGTACTCAGTTGTCTGTCCTCTTGGGGAGTTGTCAGCCTCACCAAGAGTTTCTTCAATCTTTCTTCCAATTCCTCTTTATTAACCATGGTCTTTGAAGAGCTGTTTTCTTGCTGAAAACTTGAAGTGCATTGAGGTCAATTAGTGCATTCCCTCAATCAGAGCCGACCAAAGGCCTCGTAAAGTCGCTGAGAGAAAACGTCAAACTTCCACGGATGCCCCTCTCATCTTTACACCGCATTGTTTGATAAGAGATAGAACAAATAAAATTATAATACATGAGCTACAACACAGCTATGACAGGTTGTCATGGCTGGGAAAGCTGTCAGTGACGCAGAGTTTCAGTCCCGACGTTGACATCACCACTTTCTTTCGGTCAAAGAGTTTGTTCCTCTTTATGGAGTCGGAAACTTTCTGTTAGTTATGTGGGAAAGACCAGTGGTTCCTCCAAACAGGCGTGTTCCTGCTTCCTTGTAGTCACATCATATGACTCGAGTAAAAAAAAACAAAAAACTTCCCGTTTAGAGGCTGAAAACAGACACGGTGCGCGCAGCCTGACAACTCAGTAGCTCCCTCTCGCGTAAGTTTTTTAAAAATGAAAATAATTAGTTATTTATATTTAAAAACATAAATAAAGTTTTTAAATACAGTATCATCTTAAAAATGTAATTGTTGAACATTTTAAGATGCATTTGAAGGCGCATTAATCCCACAAGCTGGGGTTAATTCAACAAATCTCAGCTTTTTCTGACCATCACTTTTCTGCTGCGCATATACAGGAGTTAATACGGTATGTGCAACTGCAGGGAATGTGTGTTGAACTTCAGTGGGACCACAGTATGAAATCAATTTCCTTTTAAGATAGCACAAAAGTAATAAATTTAAGTAAAAGTTTGTGATGGATTACTATTACTGCTTGTATATAATTTGTAGAAAATCAATGAAGTGACTAAACAAATATGGACTAAACAGAAATCAAACTCTAGCAGCTATTTTAGTTTTTTATTTAGACATATATTAATAATTTACACACACACACACACACACACACACACACACACACACACACACACACACACACACACACACACACACACACA
>JBAMHV010000010.1:9145497-9186715 GCA_037177535.1 Pseudomugil gertrudae
CACACACACACACACACACACACACACACACACACACACACACACACACACACACACACACACACACACACACATGCTGACTAGTTGAAGGGACCTAAACTTTGAGGAATCGGTCCTTTTAAAGAGCATATCCTTTCTCATATTTCCTTAATTTGTTTATTTAATCATTTATTTATTTATTTTTTATAATTCATTAGGAATAATTATTTAATTTTTTATTAAGTAATATTTAAATCGGGATAACTCAACCCTACAAAACCCTCAGATAGGTTATATATATACAGTTGGTGGGAATTCTGAAATATTGGTAATTATTGCATTTTGCTTGTATTTACATTGTAACCATTCCACAAGGTGGCGCCATAGCTTCCTGCAGTATAATTGCCTATATTCCACATCACAAAAATCTGATTAAATTGGTTTATTAAACATGACATGAGCGCTGTATATGTGCTTATAAATAGAGTGTATATCTGTGTAAATGATCATCTGTGTAAATGATCAGTAAACGTACAGTATTATACTTTTACGCAATGTTTGGCTTTTTTTGGAGCTTAAAAAGTGATACTTTACTAAATGTTACATGTGGCTCTTTAAGTTAGGTGCCTTTTTATGCTAAAATATGCAGGTCTTGAAAAAAAAATGAGAAAAATAAAGGAACCATTCCTCTGAACATGATCAAGGATTGTACAGAAAACGTGGGGAAAAAAGGCAGATTTAGAGAATTCCTGAAAAGTTGTTGCTCTAAACTGCTTCGAGTTTGTAAAAGATTTCTGGAGGCTAAAAACGTTTACAAAGATTGTAACACTGTATTGTAAAAGCTCTCATATAAATTACCAATGAATCACTACCACTTATTTTAGGACCAGCATCTGTAACATTTAAACTCATGACTGACTGATATAGTGCAACTTAATATCTGTTTCAAACAACTCAAATTCCTGCAATATTGACAGAGCTGATATCAGCCAGCAGAGCAAGGATCACACCTCGAATAGGTTAACCTTATTATAACTTGCACGGGTGTGTTCCTCCTCCTTCTCTTTCAGCAATATCATATGATCCCAGGCAGAAGCTTCCTGTTTTTTTACAGGGCATAGTTTGCTGAAGAGCGATCTGGAAAAGGATTTGTTTTTACAGGTAAGATTTTGATAATCTGCGTTATAACTCGCACAAATATGAACTGTGACCTAACACCAATGTCGCTAATGTATCGTTTGGGTAAATAAAAAAAGAGAAATCCATAAATTTCGTTATTTATACATATTTTACATAACTCAGATACATTTTAATAGGGTCAGTTTATCAGGATGTAAGTTTCTTTTAAATATTTTCAAATACAGACGGCATAAAAACTCGACCACACATATGCCGATTTAATTCTTCCACCTAGGTTGTGTTAAGCCCTCTATTTATTTTTATTTTACACATGTAGATAAACTAAAGTTTAATAAATAACATTTCTTAAATGGAGTCTGGTGGGGCGCTTGAGATCAAGTGGGGAGAAATAAAATGACGTTCGCGACTAGGACAGTGACGTCACGCCAACATGGCTGCACAGGAAACATAACAGAAGCAACAAGAAGATGTTAACAAATATTCCAAATCAATTTAAAGCTGCCAGAGTGACTCATTTAGCCGCATATTATGAAGTGAATTGGCTACAGTCACGAGGTCTCGTGCACAGGTCAGCGCGAGGAAGGAACGTCATAAAACGGTGACGTCCGCTAACGTAAACATTGCGTTAGATTTAGTTTAGTTAGTTTGCGTAAACGAAAGTATTTGTTTCTATTTCGGGCTGGTTGGACAGCTTTACACGAACAGGTCATGAACTTTCTTTTGCTGAAACGTGTAATATCTAAAATAATGGTTTTGACCGCGGTCCTCATCCATTAGCTCCCTCACAGCCAGGTGAGGTTTGTCACGTGATGTCTCACCTAGTCCAGAAGCAGCGGTCCACCAGTCGGATTTAACTCTTTCCCTCTATGTCCTGTAGCCGCCATGAATACAGTCTGAAGCTTACCAGTAACCTTATGGGCAGCAAGAGACAGAGAGTTGGGGACGATGGAGAGCGGAGTCTCATTGGACCTCCATCTGGAGTCTCCGGCGACCCGGACCAAGGTGCCAACACACCAGTTTTCGTCTACGTGTTGGCGTTTTTCTCTGCATTGGGAGGATTCCTGTTCGGGTATGACACTGGGGTGGTTTCAGGGGCAATGCTGCTCCTGAAGAAGGAGATGAACCTGAGTGCCCTGTGGCAGGAGCTACTGGTTTCCAGTACTGTCGGGGCTGCAGCTCTGTCTGCTCTGACTGGAGGCTTTATGAATGGCTGGCTGGGGCGCAGGATCTGTGTCCTTATGGCCAGTTTCATCTTCAGCGTTGGTGGGGTTATACTGAGCATCGCCACGGATAAAGTGGTCCTCCTTGTTGGCAGAATCACAGTGGGTTTAGCCATTGGTAAGTAAGTCATTTGAGATGTTTAAGGATAGAGGATCATGCAACGTGTAGAATTGGAGCTGGAGATTTGTTCTTTTTCCCTGTTAGGTATTGCCTCTATGACTGTTCCTGTATACATTGCTGAAGTTTCCCCCCCTCACATGAGAGGTCAGCTGGTTACTGTCAATTCCCTTTTCATCACTGGTGGGCAGTTCATTGCCAGTGTGGTGGATGGGGCTTTTAGTTACATGAGCCATGATGGCTGGAGGTGTGCATTTCTTTTTTTTTTTAAGTTATCTGCCTTGCTTTTAATGTTTAATTCCCATAATTTGTAATCCATGACTCCCTATAATGTCAGTCAGGGCACCAGAGAGACTTCAGCAACTTTTTCAGTGCGTCCACCTCTTTTTAATTCTTCCTCATCCTCTCTATATCATAGATACATGCTGGGCCTGTCCATCCTCCCTGCTGTGGTACAGTTCTTCGGCTTCATCTTCCTGCCTGAGAGCCCCCGCTGGCTCCTCCAAAAGGACCGGAGCCAAGAGGCCCGTCAGGTTCTCGGCCGTATCCGAGGAGACTCGAACGTCGATGAGGAATACGACGCCATCAAAGCCAGCATTGAGGAAGAGGAGAAGGAGGTGGGCAGAGGTCAGTATTTGCCGTGACTTTGAATAAAAATCATGCAGATTGGGTTTTGTTTGTGGCAATGGGGCTTTTATAAAATCCTCCTTTTTAATTTCAGGGCGTGTTGTCATTTTGCGCATGCTCAGCCACGGTCCGACTCGCAGAGCTCTCATTGTTGGTTGTGGGCTCCAGATGTTTCAGCAGCTGTCTGGAATCAACACAGTAATGTAAGTGTAGGATTAATTATATAATAAGTCTCTCACTTCTCTCTATACTGATTGGTAATGCTGCTTATTATGGTAAAATCTAAGTGGAAATGCTGGTCATGGATTTTTAATAAATCTAATTATCTAGGTACTACAGCGCAACCATTCTACAGATGGCGGGAGTGCGAGATGATAAAGAGGCAATCTGGCTATCTGCGGCAACTTCAGCTACAAACTTTGTCTTCACCTTGGTTGGGGTCTGGCTTGTGGAGAAAGTGGGTCGCAGGAAGCTGACACTGGGCAGCCTTTTAGGTTTGTAACCTCTGACACTGTCGATAACCCTAACCCCTCTGGATTTTTTTTACACACAATTGTGATACACAGCATGTCTTAATATTTTTTTAAAAAATATTTATCATTATTGTGGTACTTTTGGGGGTATTTTACTGTTTGTGTAAACACAAAACATCATTTCAGTCATAAAAAAATTATTGCTTTGATTTGTGATCCAATTGCCCAGTTAAATAAATAAGAAATTAGTTGTAAAAAAATAAACTGGGGCGCTTTTAGTGATGAAGTCATGTTGTATGGACAATCTCAAGTGTCAGATTAAGATCTCAAACTCAGACTGGCAATGGTCCATTACACCTCAGTTCCTGATCTTTGTTTTGGATCTCTGCGTGAAGAAGTATTTAAAGGTACAGTGTGTAAGAATAAGTTTTCATGGGTGATAGCTTTGTTCACATTAGTATCCAAGCTGGACATTTAGGTAAGGGTGGAACATCTGTCTATGGCAGGAGTGCCCAAGTCCGGTCCTCAAGAACTACCATCCTGCAACTTTTAGATGCACCTCTTCTCTAAAACACCTTAATCATGCAGCTGAATTGCCTCTTCTGTATGTTGTGCAGCTCTGCAGAGGCCTGCTAACGAGCCATTCATTTGATGCAGCTGTGTTGGACAAGGGTTGCATCTAAAAGTTGCAGGATGGTAGATCTCGAGGACCGAAGCCAAACATTATTTCTCTCAGTGGTGTCAAACTCCAGTCCTTGAGGGCCAGCATCTGGCAGGTTTTTGTCGTCTCCATTCTTCATCGCACCTGGTCAGAATAAATGAATGGGTTGACAATAACTGACTGGATCCATTTGATTTGCATCAGGTGTGTTAGTGCAGGGAAACAACAAAACCTGCTGAACACCGGCCCTTGGGGACTGGAGTGTGATACCCCTGCTCTACAGCATTTTGAAGATGACAAATAAGGCTTCTTATTATATTAACATGAGTACTGCATGTATCATTTTGCTTTATTCAGCAATGGAAAGTAATCTGAAGTGGCACAAAGTAAAAAGAGATTATTTTGCATGATGTAGAGATTTTACAGGGTGGAAAATGTCTACACAGTCTAAATGTTGCAGATGTTTGCAACTTGAGAACATCTCAAGACTATTTCCAAACTCCAATGCATGTGTAAAAGGGACTTAGTGACATTTTTCTAAGAAAAGTAGCTCCAGTTTTTCTCAAAATTTGGCTACACATTCTTAATTTAGTGTCTGTTTATTCTAACATAGGCACTGCTCTGAGTCTGACTTTGTTAGCAGTTGGGTTTCTGCTTTCTGCCCAAAACTCTCCACCTGTTACCCTCCACCCAGCTGACTCTTATAACACAAGCTGCAGACTGTATAGGTAAGAATAAAACAATAAGCTGTAACTTTTTGTTAGTTTTGTGATAGAAACTGCCCATACGTAGACCATGTGTGATAATTCTGATTCAGCATCTTTTTGGTTGGTTGTTTATTATGCAGTCTCACTGTTTAGAAGTAGAATAGGCAGTGATGCCACGTTTTGTGTTTGTTTTACTATATCATTTGTTTTCCCACATTTTAAGTTTCATTACATCCCCTTTCATTAAAATCCTTTTGGCCCCATGTGAGCTCTTTATTCCGATCTGTCCTCCAGGTCCTGCGAATTGTGCATGCTGGATCCGGATTGTGGATTTTGTTACCGCGAAAATGGCACAGGAGTGTATGATTCTTCCTGTGTTCCTGTCAATCAGGTGTCCACTGACATCTCAGCCTGGGGAAGGTCAGGAAACAGATTTTCTCGTCGCTTATCATCATCATATGTGTGATACATCTGCAAACAAACTAATTTGCTGCATTATAAAGGTGGATATGAATAATTCTCATTTGTATTGTTTCATTTTTCCATCCAGGTGTTCCAACAGAACCGAGTCACCTAACAGCCCAATTTGGGCTTACAACTACTGTCCTACATCCTACTCCTGGATTGTCCTGATGGGACTCCTCCTCTACCTTGCATTTTTTGCTCCAGGTCTAAATTAAATTTCTTATTTATCTATTAGTACTGCTCACACCCAGCAAGCATCATGTAATGTGGAGATGAATTGGAAAACACCTTTAATTTCCTCTTTGTCGATGTTGGAATCACATTTCTGTTCAGGCCGCATGAGCCTTCTGCATCTGCTTAAAACTAAAAGATAATGTGTTGCCATGATCACAGATAACCAACAGCTAATGTATCGCTGCATATTTGTGTAATGAATATTACAGGTATGGGTCCCATGCCCTGGACAGTGAACTCGGAGATCTACCCGCTCTGGGCACGAAGCACTGGCAATGCCTGCTCAGCTGGTGTCAACTGGATATTCAACGTCCTCGTGTCACTAACTTTTCTTCATGTTGCTGAATTTCTGACCTACTATGGTAAGACTCCCATCAGAAGGTCAGTTTATGGTAAACATACTGCCACATCATACACATATACACATCATCGTGCCTGAAGGGTGGCCTCTTATACACAGAAGTTTTAGTCTACACCTAAAATTAACCATTTACCACTAATGCCTTTGCTGCAGTGTTCTTAGCATTCAGTTGGGAATGAATTTTTTTTCAGTTTGTATCTAAAATATCTCTGTCTATCTTTGTATTTAAGAGCATGTTACCAGTAAAAACTCAAATGAATCAAAATGTTTGTTTTTTTATGTAAATTTTTGATTTACCTAAAAAAAAGCAAGGAAAATGTATTTATATTGCATTTAATTCATAAGGCATGATAAAAAGACACACGAGAATACAAACATTGACTTGCACATAATAAATGTCCACATAATTACCAACATCGTCATCATTGGTGGACGTATTCAATAAAATGGATTCAAATAGAGAAAATTTGCTAGCTTATTTAAAAGCGGTGGGCTCAAATGCTATTATTTGTCAACACAAGGATTACAGAGTTATCTTTTATTTAGCTGAAGAAAAGTTGGGTAGATCAAATTATTTATTTACCCAAGTCACACACTTAAACTCTGAATGGGACCAGAGTCAGAGTGGCCCAGTATAACTGTGGCAAGATAGTTTGTGCCCATGCTGCAACTTTTGGGCAATTCAGTTATTTTCTTATGAGTTGCTACTTACTGACACAAAGACTCACTTTTTCAAGTATGATTCAAACCAGAATGGAGAGAAGAAAGTTAAGTTTGAGCAAAATGTTTAAGAAGCGATTATGGTACACGAAAGAAGAGCAGTGTTTGGGGACCAGTGAGTTGCTGATACTTCTCTCCGACTGGAAATATTACAAAACCACCTGAGAAGAGTTTGGAGTCTCTCAGTGAAATCAGAGTGTAAAAATGAAAAGCTCAGACTTGTTTTGCAAACTGCACACAGGCCACTGTTCGAAGTGCCCCCCAATCAAGGCTTGAACTAGCATCCTGTTTGCTGTGAGACTGTGGCGTTTACCACCAGCTGAACAATCATTTAAATAAAGTTAGCTGCTTATTATTGCTAAGTTAGGGTATTTGTTATATACATGGACAGTTAAGGAGAGTGTTGATATTGTCAGAGGTGAATTTAATGCTGATAACCTGATGTGGAAATCTGTCTCTTGTTGTCTAGGTGCGTTCTTCATGTACACGGGCCTGGTGGTGTTGGGCCTCATCTTTGTCTTTGGTTGCCTCCCGGAGACCCAAGGTTTACAGCTGGAGGACATCGAGAGCTTGTTTACTGGGCAGCTGTGCTCCTGTGGAAACACTGCGGCTAGCAACAATCGTCATGTTCACTACATCCGGGTAAAAGGCAGCAACTATCTGCACTCTGACAACGAGGCCTCAGACATAGATTAGACTGTGCAGAGTTTCTGTCTCCACGCTTCTTTTGTCTCCATCTTCTTTCTATTTGAACACTGGGAAGGCTGCACATGTGGGAATGAAATCTCCGCTTTCCAGGAACTAACTATAACTGGTGTCTTCTCCTGCTCCGATGACTCTTTAATCAATCTTATTTTATTTTAATGGCCTTATTTAGTTTCTGTTGTACATTCTTCTGATTCCCATCATCTTTGTTGTAAAAGATAGATGCCGTCGTTATGGTGATTAGAGTTTACCTGGGGAAATGTTGCTGGGATGGGTCTTGAAACATTTTTTATTGAATGAACAGAAAGCTCTGTTTATGAAACAGAGATGCTCAGAAGACTCTAAATAATTCTTTGTGAGAGTTTTATCGAATCATTCCTCTTTTGTACAAACTGTCAGTGCAAACTTGATGCACTGGCACGAATGTGGCTCAATGTAAATGTTCAGCTCTGGTTTAATTCCATGAGAAATTCTGAACAATGTGATGGGCATTATGGCAGGTTAACTACTTTCCACCAGATTGTGACCCCATAAAACTGATTTAAAATACATGCTTGTTTTAAAATCTGTAACTGGGATTTTAATGTTTTCAATTTGGACTGGTGTAAAACAAAACAGACCAGTGTCTGAGTTTTTCCAATCCTTTTTTTTTTTATTTTAGCAACACTCAGAAGTCAGCCCAGCACATTATGGAGCTGTGGATTCAGTGCCATAGCCTAAATAACTGTAAGTACAGTGTCATGGTGTGAGGAGTGCTTAAATTCATGTTGCTGCTGCTGTATAAGTGCTTAATATTCCTTCTTAACATACAGTTCTATGTTCTTCTTGTTCTTGCAGCCATAAGTGTGACCAGATACTCCTGAACTGCTTAATATAAATGTAATTTGCACAAAAAAAGTCCCTTTTTTTGCACTGGTTCACTTTATATACATCAGTTTGCTTTAATGGTACTATTAGCAGCTCTAACTGAATTCTAAATGAAACTTTTTGTTACATAGCATTGTTTTAGTGACCTTAAATAAATCTCAATCTAATTGGGAGCTGCACAAAGCATCTATGTAGAAACACATTTATACCTACAAATTTTGTGGGTACACACTTTATCTTGTCGCATAATGTGATGTTGATTACTATGAAAAATCTAAAAACATTATTAAATTAAATCAAAACAAAGATTTTTATAATCAAGTTGTCTTAAAAATGTATGGAAAATAAAGAGTACTGTTACTGTATAAGCAGTGTACTTTACCCTCAGGTACACATCTTATTCATTTTGAATTAGAAGAAAGGAAACGATTCAAATTCAACAATGAAGAGTGTGTTTTGCTGTTATTGTGGGCAGGAATGTATCTGTATGGCATAATAAAAAGGGAGAATGAGACTCTCATAAGAAATTGCTTTAATAGGTCTCAAGAAGGACCAGCTGTGTGTGTGTTGGAAATGTATCTGCCTGTATCTGGAAAAGAGTGTGTGTGTTGGAAATGTATTGCATTTTGTGAGGAAATTCCGTTCCTCTTCTTCCTCCTGCAGCATCCTGTCGGGCTTCAAGTTTGTTCTGTATTTGGAGTTTTAGTCAGAATCTCATTGAAGCATTGGCAATAAATGCATCAGAAATGACTCAAAACATGGAAAACCATTTGCAAGCTGGGCTAGATACTAAGAATAGTTTTCATACTTGTATGTGTAAGCATTTTAGGTGTAACCTTATGGTTCAAGCTATAACGAACAGTCTTATATGATGTATAAGTGAACAGTCTTCTGTGTAGTTTAAAATTTTAAGATTAAATCAAATGAAGTGTACAAAAGTCTTTGAATTTTTGTCAGTAGGTGATCTTCACAGTGCAGGTTAGCAGTCAAATTTGACTTGAATGTATTCATGGACCTGGATGGACTGGCGACCTGTCCAGGGTGTACCCCGCCTTTCGCCCGTTGGCAGCTGGGATAGGCTCCAGCCCCCCCGCGACCCCGCTCTGGGAACAAGCGGTTGAAAATGGATGGATGGATGTATTCATGGAATTTGGATACGAGTGTATGTGCATGTGGTCATTTGTTACAACCCAGCTTAAGAATAAAAATGTGCCAGATGGAAAGTAGAGTTTGACAACAAAAAATTAAACAAATTAAAAAATTGGAAGGGCAGGTGGTGCTGTTAAAAGCAAACGAAAGCAAATGGACCAAAATAAAAGTCAAACCACTCAAAGCAGCACCACTAATACAACAGAAATTTCAAACCTAAGCCCAATCTCCACTTAAAGTATATCACATAAATGCACAACAGCTTTAAAAGACTTCACAGTTCTCTAAACAAGTCTCTTAAGACCAAAAGCAGGAAAGCTGTCTTCAGCATGGAGCTGCCAGTGAATGAAAAACTGCAGCTCCTTTTATCTAGTGGTTGATGTGTGGAGCAGCTACTGGTCAGGAGGGCAGATGAAGGTGTGGTGAGGTGGAGCCAATCCCAGCCAGGTGACAGTGGTTTTCATGCTGAATGAGGGAAATCGGGCAGATGAGATTGATGGCAGGCATAAGAAGCATACCCTCATGTCTTTGTAATACGAGATGCTTGTAATGAGATTCCAGTTTTAATAGTGTTATTACTCAGCAGGAAGCAGCAGGGTGGAGTGCTGGAGCTTTGAACACACAGACAAAACTAAAAAAAATGCACCTTCAGGAAAAGTAATCCTGCTTTGTGTTGCTCTTTAGCTTCTGCAAACTCATTTGATGTAGATGTCAGGTTCTGATCATATGGTAGAATAAACTCCACCAGCTAAGGCTTTTTTGTGTAATCAAATGTTTTTATTTAATTCAACCAGGTATTCCCTCCACTAAAGGTAACAAATATTCTACCACATCTTGCTGCTACTGCCTTCATGTGACAAAGCCACAAGATGGCGGTAGCAGGTTAATGATTAATAACTCTCTTAAACCAAATACATTTAGTGCTCTACTTTAAAGGCATTTATTGAAGAACAAGTTAAATGTTTTTATTGACTTTTTAATTAGTTTTTATATTAACCTACTTCTTCTAGAAAGAGAAATACTATTAGACATTTTAAAATGGTGAATAACTTTCATCATAACAGTTGCTTTCTTTTCATATTTACTGTGCAATATTATCCATTTAAGAAAACACGTGTCTGCATTTAACCTCTTAAATATAGGGTTAGTGATGCCTTGTTATGACGTCATTCCGCAGCCGTTTTCCCTGGAGAAGGCGTGGTTTGCTGACGCATTGCGGCTCCCTCCCCGGTGTGAACGGAGAGAGGCACGGCGGCGCGTGTACGTGCATGTGAGGGCGCGCGCGTGAATGGCTCACCTAGCAGTGTGCATGTGGGCTCGAGCCAGAGCTGAAGCATGCGGGCCCAGCTGCGCAGAGATGCAGCGCACCCACCTAACGTTATGCTGAAACAATGGCTTTAAAACCATTGAGATATTATCTTTTCTTTTAGATTAGAAATGGCGACGCCGAAGTCGAGGTGAGCAGATCTGTTGCTCGGTCCGCGCGCCTGCCCGGGGGGCGTGCTTTTGCTTTCTCCCCCTGTCCTGCACAGGGCAAGCAGCCAACACAAATAAATCCGCTGTTTACTTGTTTTTCATCGATTGTTTTGTGAGGAATCATGACGACGGGACAAGATGAAAGTTCAGTCCGTGTGGCACTGAGGTAAGTCACTTAAAAATCTTTTCATTTGCATAAGTGTGAAATGCGTAGTTGCCTTAATTGCCCGGTGCCACCTGTCAGTCAGCGCCGCGGGCCTATCAAATATCTGCAGGTCTGCAGCGGATGCTGACCTAAGAAAGATCAACCTCTATACATCTTTGCATGTATTTACTTCAAGCCACACCTCTTGATGCTGCTACCGGCTTTCAGGGATGCACATTTGGTTATTGTTTCAATTAATTTTCTGAACATTGCGCGTATGGCACAGGTGCACACGAATGGGCCATCCCTTGTTTACCCTAGCATGCGCTAGTAGATCTGGTGTTAAACCATGGCTCAGCTACAAGAAGAAAGAAGAGGTGGGACAAAGACAACCAGTCCGTGTTGAGAGACAGATAATCGATGTAAGAGGAGCTTCACGGACAGCCAGGTTTCACGGGGGGGACAGTAGAGCATTCAGAGTAGCTCCATTGCACCTGCCAAATATGCTCCTTGCTTGTTCGAAGGACAGACCAGTTTCTGGGCCTGCTAAAGGACAAAGTTAACCTTTTATTTTCCCTAATTTCACACAATTGATGTGTGCTGTCTGTTCAAGAAGACCACTCCCAGTCAGCTGGGGAGGAAACACTGGGAGTCATGGAATCATGGCTCAGACTGTGTGTGTACTGTGTGTGTGTGCTGGGATTACGGATTACAGGTCATGAATTGCCCCTTTCTTCAGTGCATATTTAATTTCCATTTACACATATTTTGATAAACTTAAAAGGCTCTTTGCAAAGGTGCATCATTATCTCTGTCATCATCATTGTGTCTGGAGACTGTTGGTGCAAAGCTTCCCGATTCAATTTCCCACTTAGTAAGCAGAAAAAAAAAATCCACTTTGTGATGCTGCTAATAAGTCTGGTGTGTCTCACCATTCTGGGTTGTTTTAATCTTCACAAATCAAAGTGATCAACCAGCATATTTAAAAAGTAGTAGGAGGAAGTCTGTGATGGACATGCAACCTGTCCATAGTGTAACGTTTACTTCCAGGTACTAATACTAGGATAGTCTTCCCTGCAACCCTGAATTGAATTAAGCAGTATAGAAACTTGAGGAATGAGTAGGAAGTAGGAATGAATCTGTTAAATCCTGCATTTTTGTCTTATGTTCATTGTTAATGTAGGCCAAATAAAAAAAAAATGGATTTAAATCCATAACACACTATGAATATATTATCTATACCTATTTACTAAAAAATGAGCATATATTAATTAATAGGTTTGCAGTGGCATCTTTTGAGTACTATCAACTAGCAAAATTGCACATAAAGACTGTTTGACCTCTTATTTTCCACCTATGGTCATTATTTGTGTATATGTGTGTCAATGCAAGGCTTGACATGCTCGTAATGTATATACCCACTAGGTAAAACCCCAAAATCTCAAGATATAGTGGAAGCCATAATGCTTGATCCTAGATTACGGGGTTAATTTAAGGACTGAGGGGTCCACGTAAGGTTTTTTAATCGGTTTAAAACACCAGCTTATCGACATAAAAGAGGCTTTCTTGTTCTTTCAAAAGCACCCAAAGGAACTGAAAGCAAAAACAAAGGTTTTGATGTGTATTTACATCTATTTGTGTTACACATATGTATAGAGCAAGCGATGACGATGTTGCAAAAACAAAGAGCTGCACAGCAGCTCGAATGGCTACTCAAAATGGATTTTGTATAGTTATTATTGCAGTTGGTTTGTTTGTACAGTACAAGATGTCAAAATTGTTTCTAAATGGTAAGTGTACACTGAAGGGAAGGGCCAAGTCAAACCAAAGACTCGTTTAACCTGCCTGCTAAGGGACTACAGCACAACAAAAGTTAGCTTTCAATTCTTTCCATGGTGACAGATGAACAAGGAAGATCAAAGTGAAAAGAAATAATTTCAGGTTTATGTGCTGCCAGCCTCAGTCACTACATAACATGACGTAATCTACAACATAGAAACCGCAATTTAATCAAGAGGTTTTAGGCTTGTTTTTTCCCCCCTCTTTTCCTCTGTAAGGACTTGTTGATGTTTATGCTCAGCTGCAGGCCATAACAATGTTGATAATGAAATTAAATAGGTTCCTAAACCTCTTAAAGCTTAAGTTACAGGCTTACTTAAATGTAATGACGTGGAGGCATGCAGCAACTGGTATAAGTGGCTAAAGTATAAGCCCCAGGCTGTATCTCACAAGCAAACATAGAGGCAAGGTTAACTGTGGAGGAAAAATCTTGTTAAAATGAGCAGCGCGATTAGAGTTATCTACTATTGCTTAATAACCCAAGCAGTCCTCAAGCTGGATGACAAGAGACAACAGCTGACAAAAGCTGTGGGGGTTTACAAGACAGCAGAAACCAGGGGCCCCCTCAGCTGAGAGGATATGAGAGGTGCAGATTTAAAAATGGCTTAAAAGATCGAAACAACCGTAGTTATTATGGTGTAAGAGTTGCTTCCTATTGATCAACCCACATACAGCCC
Organism: Pseudomugil gertrudae; assembly: GCA_037177535.1. Taxonomy (NCBI): domain Eukaryota; kingdom Metazoa; phylum Chordata; class Actinopteri; order Atheriniformes; family Pseudomugilidae; genus Pseudomugil; species Pseudomugil gertrudae. The sequence continues at coordinate 9,159,061 of JBAMHV010000010.1, forward strand.
CAACATGATTCCATGAGCTGTTGGTCATAATTTGTGAAATTTACGAGTAAAGTTAATATATTTTGGTGAAGGGTAGGCCTCATGGTTATATTGGCCAAACAAGCACAGGTCCCATCAAAAGACCAGCAGGAGTTCAGATACACTACGTTTATATGTGTGCTGGTCACCCATAGCAGCACCGCGCAAACAGAAGCACTGACAGGTTTAAAGCCTCCTGAGACCGCATGCTTTGTTCGCTTCCACTGAGCCGAGCCACACTGTCAGGAGTTGATGCGCTGAATCTGTGTACGCTGTCTTTAGGTCAGAGTGAAGTTTATCCCTGTGTGCTGATGTGTTTCTATATTTTCACCTTTTTCACCACATCCACACCAAGTGATATTTTTTCACACTATATGAAAGATTACATCATAAACCTGTGTCAATGAAAGCTCCCCTAATGCAGCTCTTCATGTCCTCAGAACATATCACGAAGTCCATGTCCAGGTCTTGCCTATAATGTTTCATCTTCTGCAACACGTCCACATGCATTATGGAAAAATAGCTTTCATATTAGTTTATTTACATAAGCAGGTTTTGTACAGTGAGTAAAATTAATATATTTATACTCAAGTTGTCAGCATTATTAGTATAGTTTTTTTATATTTTTGCTGAGTAGATATAGAAATTCCACAAGTTACAGGTACAATCAAAGCCTCACTAAATTCACGTTCTTTAAAGATAATGAAAACAAGACTAGAAACCCACATTTATTATTTTATGTTTATGTTGCTCAGACCTTCATAAAGGAACATTTTCCATCACTATCAAGAATGAGGAAAGATAAAAAAATGAGTGCAGTAGTATTTATACTGTCCTCAGACATGGCTTTGGTTACCATGGTTCCAGACAGTATGTCAGAAAGATAAGGCCAGCTGTAGCTCATGATGCATTAACATCAGAGCAGAGGGAGACATGAGCTAATGGTTGGCTTAATCTGTCACACATCCCCAAATGCTCATATTCCCATTGTTTTATAAAGTATTCAAACTTCATGCTTTAAAATCTAACATGGCTAATGTAACAATCAATATGCTGAACAATCAATCAACGATCTCTCCTCAGCTGACCCGACATCAGTCAAACATGTTTAGTTGCCTGAAAAAAAATGGTAATCACATTTATCACGTACCTAAAAACCCATACCTGGAGCGCATTAACACTGGAACTGTTCTCTTTAAGCAAACCTGGTCTGCATCCATAGATAGTACGGTAGGTTTGGACAAGTGTGGATGCTTTTTCACGCTCTGGTGCAGACCAAGGAAGCAAACTGGTCTTCTTGAAACGAGGGTCTTGGTTCCTCATAAGTGAACACTTGCTAAGTTTACAAACGGACCATCCAGTGGAGGAAGAGGAAGTTGGACTGGACGATCTCGCTACATCTCCTCCTGCTCATACGGACAGATTCTTGTGAAAACATTAAGAATACACAAATTCATTGTTGACTTATTATTTACTGGAAGAGTCCGACTGACAGGAAGGGATTTTTGATTCTGGTCTTCTGTAATTAATGAGCTGGATTTTACTCCTGCTTGTTTTCTTTCTGACCAAGAGGTTTTCTGGAAAATATTACACTTAGTGAGCACTTTTTATAACTGCATGAAGTTGTCCAGGTGTTATGGTGTGAATCTAAATTCCTCACCCAGTCAAACACACTCTTCTGGGCTATCCTGGTGAGAATGCATTCATGGACTGACTGAATTTAACACTGTCTCAGCTAGTTGATTGTCAGCTTTGCATTCAACAAAAATAATGCCACAGTTATACTGCTATATGGAAATTCTCTGCAACATTAAGAAGAACCAATGGGGCCATCAAGATGTAAATACCTCTTTTCATTTATAAGTCCTTATGCTATGATGTCAAACTTAAGTTTTAAATCCATCAGCCACAGTCAGCATTAGCACAATCAAATCCCTAATATAATATATGTATGTTTTCATACAGTGTTTTTAAAAAGAAAACCAAATAAACAGCTTATTCTGTATAATAAACACAATAGTCCCTGCAGCTGCAAAAATGGTGTCTTGACATTTTTAACAAGGTGGCAGCTCACTATGCAAACAGAGCTATTTGTGACTGTCTGAGACCTATTTTGGACGTTCCACTGGCAGTTTGATGACGAAAGTTGAGTTACATCCACGTCCTATTTGTGGTACCAGTTCCACATTTAGACCTCATCCACTTCAGCTGAACCCTTAACTGGGCAGATTCTGTACAGTGAGCTGAAGGCAGTACGATCGAGCACCTGCAGATGAGAGGAAATGTGAAAGCTATGCAAAAGAGTGGTGGAGGTGGGGGGAGTTGAATGAAGTGCACCAGAGCAATCCAGTGCCAACATCAGAGAGAACAGCATATTTTGTAAGGGTGTGGTCTCCTTGTAAGCAGCTCTAATTACATACACTTGATTTTCCATGACCAACTTCTCTGCTAATTGGTTTACTCTGTAAGTGTAAGGAGGAAGATGTGGAAACAAAAGCCTGACTAAATTACCTCTTGCAAAAATATGTGCATATGTTGGCTTATTTGCTGATTATAGATATTATATAGTCCAACACATGTCCACATGTGATGCATGTGGACGCTACAGCTGAAGGGACAGCTCTTTGTATTTGTGTAGATGCATCTGGCAAAAATGTGCTGACTCTTTGTGGCAATATTGACAACTGAGGTCCTACAGCAATGCTGCACTTTGGGAGTCTATTTTGGGGCAAGTTGAGTTTAAGTGCAGGCTATGCTTAGTATCTTCTTGCAGTGGAAGAGGCGTCTGCCTGAAGGGTGGTCATAATGGTCAAACACTGGAAACATTTCTGAGTTTCACTCAAAATACTGACTCACAAAGTCATTTTAACCACAATGACCTTTGTAGCTAAACATAATGTGAATATATGATTACTGTTGTCCCGTCCTAGAGGCTAAAAGGAGGAACATTCACTAGGGCTGGCTGATATGGCAGAAAATATCACTATTTTCTTCTAAACTAGAGGTGGACAACTTTTTAAAGAAAATATTTTAGAGGTTTTCAGCATGTGTATCAGAGTTTCAAACCAAAGTGTTGAGAGAATGCTACCAAAATCACGTGATTGTGACCTTACAGCGGTGTGGACAAAACTCTGGAAATGTGAGGGTGGGTTGGAAGCAAAAACAAAAACTCACATAGAGAGCAGAGCTCGCATACACAAAGGTTTTAACATTTCAAAATTCATGTTTCAAGGCTTCAGAACATTTTTCAGATCTCATCTTACAAGGTTTTGGAAGTTATTTTGCAAACTAATGTGGTGGGACAACAATGCTACGTTGGGATCTTTGAAAATGTCTAATTGAAAACAGCAAGTGTGCAACAAGAAGTTTGAATCTGCAAACGTGAAGCTGAAACCTATATGCATGTTGCTTTTATGAAAAATAAAACGTCTAATTCTCTAAAAAAAATTATTGCAGAAATTGAAACTTTTTTTTCAGATATTCAAAATACTTTTCAGGGTTTCCAAACTTATTTTCAAACTTGCAAAACTTTATTTCAATTTATAAACACTGACTCTCAGGGTTTCAAAATGTTTTTTTCAGCTTTTGAATGTGGGAGGATTATAATCCCATAGAAAACTTGCAACACTTGCAGGGCTGTGGCTAGGACTGTTAATTTTTGTTAATAATTTGGTTATTAAAACTAGTACACTAGTCTGTACATCAAGATAAGTGTTCTTTAGAAAACAATGTTTATGTTTGAAAGTGTGAACTTAGCATTATGATGGCATTTTTATTATATTAGTTGAAAATGGTTAATGCAGGGATCTCCAAATCTGGTCCCTGAGGGCTGGTATCCTGCAGGTGGACTATGTTCCCTGCAGTAACACACCAGATCAGTTTCATCTGTGCAAACACACACGGACACACACACAGATTTTCCATGTTTTCATGGCTAGCTTTTGTGTCACTGACCCATGGTTGACATGAATATGCTTCCTGTGTCAACAGGACATGGTTCATTGACGCTGCATTCCAGGCTAAACTTTATCATGGAGTAGTGAAAAGGATTATTTGCAGTGTAACTTTTTTTGTAAGAAGAATGTAATCACATAATGTTTAGGTTGTGGGTTGTGGATACTATCTTATGTTGTGTCTATATAACAAATATCCTTCATTGGTCACTTTGTAAAGTACACATTGCTAGTTTTCCCCAGAACTTTGCTGCATGTTGACTTGATATCATCACACAGCGCTGCAGATTTGAACATCCATCATGGGAAGGTCCCATTTCATTCCAAAGGGGCTCTGTTGGATTGGGATCTTGCAAAGACCACATCAGTAGTTTGAGTGTGGATTCATTTGAGAGTTTTTAATGCTTAAGAAATCTGTATAGATGAGTTGAGTTTTGACATGGTGCATTATCCTGGTGGAAGTACTCCTCAGAAGATGGTTTACTGTGATCATAGAGGATGGACATGGTTGGCAATAATATACTCGGGTAGGCTGTGGTCTTCAAACCATGTTGCAGGACCTAAAAGTGTGCAAAAAGAGTATCCCCACACCATTACCGATACATTACCAGTGTCCTGAACTGTTGGCAGGATGGATCCATGTTCTCATGATGTTTCCAGACTCATCAGATCTGACCACAAATTTTATCTTCTGTTGTTTTAGTGAGTCTGTGTCTATAAATCTGAGCAAGTGGCCTTGACTTGTGGAGTACCTTGACCCTCTTCTGTTCAACTTGTATATAATCAATTATCACAGTTATGCAGACAATGCACAACTTTGTGTCTTTATCACCAGATGATTGGGGTCCAGCAGACCTACTGTATCAGTGTTTGGAGCAAATTATTTTGTACAATTAAATGTGGAAAAAACAGATAATTTTGTTTTGGTGGCAAAGAGAAGAGGGTCATCAGTGGTAAACACCTGGAGACTCTGGCTCTTAAAACTACCAATCAAGTCTGTAACCTTGGGCTGTTGACAGATGTTGATCTGCCTTTCAGCAGCCATGGTGAGATGTTCTGGGCATGTCCCAGGACAAGGTGGAGAGATTATGTCTCTCAGCTGGCCTGGGAACGCATCGGGATTCTCCCCAATGAGCTGGCAGATGACTGGGGAAAAGGAAGTCTGGGTTTCCCTCCTCAGGCTGCTGTCCCCGTAACCCAACTTTGCATAAGTGGGAGAAAAAGAATGGTTGGATGGTTTCCAGTCAGTCATAGAATAGGTTTTTAAACCATGCTAATGATTTTCCAAACCCCAGAACGGTTCAGACCTAGAATACATCTGTGATCAGTTCAGAGAATATAAACCAAGCAGAGCACTTAGATCCAGACTTGGGTTAACTAGTTGACCTGAGTCTAGTAGACTTGCTACATGTTTTTAATATGTTTATATTCATGGGCAGTTAGTAAATCAAAGAGTAGCTTTATAGCTTTGATTGCTCACCGTGGTCCTTTTTAGCTTTGATATCTTACTCTATGATTGTGTCTTTTCCCTTTTTAAACTGTGTGTATTTCTATGGTGTGGTTGTTAATTGCATTCCTCTTTTTCTTTGTGCGGCTGCTGTCCTGGCCAGAATGCTTTTGTAAAAGTTTTTTTCCTGTCTGTACAAGGTAAATGTTCTGGTAAATAAAAAAAGTGAGTGGAAACTGGTGTATAATTCTGATTTCTTTCTGATCTAAATATTTAAAGACTTGTTTATGTCTACTGAGATGCTGAACAATTTCATATCTGATTATCATAAACTTTATTTGGATCTGCTGATGCTGTGAGAGTCTTGCTGTTGTTACATGGACTTATATTGGTGGTTCTAGATCAGTGGACAGTGTATTTGTTGTGCTTGCTAATCCAAACGTAATTAAACACGTCTCATATTAGACTCTGGTTACTGTTTCCACTCCTGAAAAGGATGCATCATTCTTAGCTTGGTGGTGTGTCCACAAATAAAGTCCATCAACAAGTCCAGAAAAAGAAGAAAGTTTCACAACGTTTCTCTTAAAGCTGTTTTTTTTTTAGGTGGTCATTAAAATCAATCAGTTTGCTTGTTACTGGTGATGGAAGGACAGAACAAATATTCTTTCTACAAATAGAAATGGCTTTTTGACGAATGTTTAATGACGCCGCAAAATTTTTCTCAGAGACGGAAGCGGTCAGCTGTCTCAATCATTAATGTCTACAGATAAAAAAGTGGTAATCTGTATTCCCTCACCACGGTTGTTTACCTAAACACCGATGTGTGTGACGTTAAATGAAAAGCAGCATTTTCCAGTTTCCCCCTCCACGCTGGCAAAGCGATATGATTCCTGCTGACACCTTCTGCTGCCAGACCTTTCCCTCCCTGCTTACGAAGGGCTTCTCTGCTCTCTGACTCCTGACCAACAGGAAGCGTTGAAGTCGTTATCAGCCGTGCCACAGACATTCAGTACAACCCCTTTTGTTTTTGTGCGCACATTTTCTGAAAAGCTCACTAGCTGTGTGGGATCATTGGGATATGTCTGCATATTCAGCTTTATTAGAGAAAGATGGAGCTCTAAGCTCAGGTCATGAAGCAGCCATGCTAGACCAGTCCGTTTGTGATGACAAACATCTCAACGGGTGTTTTTCCAAGCAAAGCTAATGACAGACATAAGGCCATTTTGGATGTTTTGGATTTTTTTTTTTTGTTACATCTTTTTATTATTTTAATGGGTTTGCTGGAGTCTGGAAAACAGAAATTATTTGCTGAAGTCTGTAGTTGCAGGATGGTGGTCAACAAATGAACCTCATCCTCCAGTGTCAGATGGTGGCAGGATGCGGAGTGTGTGCCTCTCTGATGATGCCCCCCTCTCAACCCCCTCCTTGGCATCTTTTAGTCGGCCAGACCAGCATTATATCCAGCTGGGATCGGATTATGACTTTAATTCTTTGCTTCTATTACTAGTCGCTATGGCAACTCCATCTTTTATGTCACGCACTGCACTGAGCATTTCCCTGAGCACGTGTCTGTGTGCACACAGGCTCTTTATTTCTTTTATGAAGTAAAGAGCCTTTTTAAGTGTTGGATTGTGTTTGTTTGAAGCAGACTGCACATGTTTTTGTCTGTTTTATGTCTATTTCAAATTCAATCTACAGGCTGGACAGATCAGCTGAACACTTTTACCATCATCCCTGCTCAACCACTGTACAGTCTGTATACAGGGTATCATTTTTAACACATTCATGCTTGTCTTTGGATGAGTGTGTGTGTGGATAATATTTGGATGATCTTAAATAAATGTACAGTTACATTTTGAAGATATACTTTTTTGTTTGCCATTATTACACAGCATGTTTAGTAAAGATTAAATGACTTTAAATGCTTAAACGTAGCTTCAGAAAAATTATCATAGCTTCTACATGAGAGGATATGTCAGTATCTTTTAAATGTAGTTTTTTGTAATATCTGTATATGGCAAGCTTATTTTCTGAGGATCCGCTGCAGATGAATAAGAGTCACTATTTCAGAACGATGCTCGATGGGGTGATAAAGATGAACGACTAAATGTTAATTAGGTTTGTGTTCCTACAATTAGCAGCTTGGTTCGGAAACTATCTGATGTGTTAAACATGAAAGGATCAGCTCCACCTTCCTTTAGCATGATGCCTTGTTGCCCAAGTTTATTTTTAAGCAAGAAATGAAACTGTTGAAGCCTCAAAGTGATCACCTGTGTCAAAAACCAGTTAATTCTGCCTCAGTGTTTACAATCACAAGCAGGCGTGTAACCACTAGCCTACACTGGCTGGCAGCGAGCCCAGTGTGTGACAAAGACACATTTTCCTTCCTTGTTGCTGCTTCTGCACATTTTGGTTTTCCCTGCCCTTCACGCAGGCTTAATGGCCTCTTATGTAGATGTCAGTGAGACTTTGTGCTTTAAGTTTAGTGGCAGGTGATCTCATCCTAAGCAGCTACTGCTGTTCTGAGCAGGTCTTATAAATTTCGGGCCGAGTGGAGTGCTTCAGCTTTTTCTGTGGCTCCCTTTTGTTTGTCGCAGTGTACACACTGTTGGGGTTTTTTCTCCCCTTGTTTTCTTTTATTTCAGCATGAGTCGGTTCCTCTAGTGCAGGTCTTTTGGGCAGCACAAATAAAGCTGATGTTTGACATTTATAGTGATTAGTTGGCTTCTTAAACAAGATATCCTGTTATTGTTTTAAATGCTTTTCTGCCTGGCATGTAAGAGCTATGCTCTATCTATGAAAATCCTGTTTTAGCTGACAGTCTCTCTATAACAGCAGCTGGAGACGATGCTGAAAGGCCTTTAATTTTTTTTAATCTCAGGGGCACAAACGCAATTATCGTTGTCTTTGGTTCCGCCTCTTTCAGTTTTATGCCAACCTTAATAATTTATTGAGCGGTATAAGACGATGCTTCGGGGGTAACATGTTTGGACATACTTCAGTGTTCTGTAGACTGAAAACCAGCAGCTAAGGAAATCTTTTCAGCTCTGTATGTGGAAGTTCTACTATATTCTCATCAAATTACATTAATTTTAATGACAGTTGCTAAAAGAAATTGAGTAAAAAAATGAAAAAGATAACTTCCAGCAAACACTTTATACTCCAATAGCAAATTATTTATTCTGCGTAACCTTTATTATTAGCTTCCTATCTATAGTGGATTACCCCACTTACGTTTCAATAAAGTCCCAATAGTCATTCCAAATAAGAAAAATAATAATAAATATCTTGTACTTTTTTTTTTAACACATATTTATTTGTACAAAATTATTTATGGAGAGGCAGATACATTTGATTTTCTTTTACAAAAGGTAAATTGTAATAAAACTGCAGGGAAAAGGGGGAGAAGCCTACTTTATAAAAATATAAAAGTTTTGTAAAAAAATACTTCATTAATTTCTCAGCAATTACTCTTAGGGGGTTTGTGATTTGCTGGCTTTATAGGATCTCTTTTGCTTTTTATTATTAAGATTATTAAGAAACAAACAAGTGACCTAGAGGTTTGTTTCAGTTTCGGATTTGAAACTTTACATTATGTCTTAAAATTATTAGTGAGTTTTCTGTGTTTAGGCACTTTTATTAACATAAAGTCAATTAAAGTTTGTTTTTGTAAAGATCAGATTATGTATTAAAGTTGGAAAAACAATGCCAAACATGGATTGGCATGGAGTACACATTTAGTCTACAAAAGCATCTAAAACAGGCGCAGACTCCAGAGGATCCTACATTAGTAAGACTATTAACTAGTTTTGGTCAAAGTTGGATGTTTAGTTTTTTGTCTGTGTGTTTTATTACACATCAGTGATCATCTAATGTTAGCCAGACAACGTGTCTCTGTTGGCAAGCTGTCATGACCCTGACCCTAACCTGACCTTTCACCTCACCACCCATTACCACTAAAATAGATGAACAAGTGGTTTTTATGGCCCTTTTGGTACAGTCTGACTCAGATGACTAAGCTTTTTAGAAAATACACTAATTCAATTTAAAAACTGTTAACAGTGTCTCTACATTGCCGAACAAAATGGAAGTAAAAACTAAACATTATAAATATTTACATTAACAAGAAGCAAAAGTCTGTTTAAATGGAGACTCTGCAGCAAGCCGCCCAACAGTCTACGTTATTACAAGGATGTTAAACGCTGTCAGGTTCCTGGGTGTGAAAGCATTGTGGGAGCGATAGAAAGACAGGATTACACACCCAATTAGTGAGCTAAATCATGTGAAACAAAAAAGCACTCCCCACCCAACCCCTGTGTGGTAAGCAAAGGGGATTAGATTTCCACAAGACTCTTTAGAGGCCAAAGAAATATAGAATTGGTTAACATGGTAGATTTGACACGGAAGCTAATTGGTTTTCTGACTGGAATATTGTTTATTGTGCTTTACACAAACTCATTGGGAGAATTTGGTGCTGAGGTTTTTAATGCATTGTCTTTAGATAATCTAATGGTTTTTCTCATGTTTTCCTGTAAACGATGGCTGTTCTTCCTGGTTTTATGTTGTCTCTGATTTATCGTGAGGATTCGTCAATATCTGCATCGGAAACAACTAATTACAGCAGCACACTGTTTCCTCTCATTATGTGCATACTGATATGATTTAGTGGAACTTTTTCTTCTTCTGTCTAATTTTTGGTGCCACTGTAGACTGACGAAGATGTGGTAGTTGCATTTTTATTTTCAGTCATGTTTCACAGATATAGTAAAAAAATGTACACACATAACTGAAACGGGCAAAACAACAGATAGCAATAAACATCTGTGACCACACATGATAACTGCTAGTATAGTGTTTTTCATGGACATGTCACGACTGCCACAGAGGACATTACCTCTCTCCCCTCGCCTCTGTCCAGACGTGTAATCCTGCAGTCATGGTGTTGGTGTCAGTGCAGGGATCCAGTGTCGCTCAGATGGACACAATGGCTGCTCTGTAGTCCTCTCTCTGCATTGTTTCCTCCTGAACTTGGAGGCACAATGAGGCCCTTATCCACATGGGCTGCAAAGTTTGGAAAACTCGCTGTCAGGTGCCTTTCTTTCAGACTTGTTTTGTGAGCTGAAGCCATGAAAAGAATTGGTCAGAAACGAGAAAATAGAAAGGGATGGGTAAAATAAGATAAAGCACACACAGAGTGAGGGAAATATCTAGGAAAATCACATCTAATGGTCCAAATCAATGTGATAGTTATGGTAATTGTTAATGTAAACTTAAACTTATTTTATAGCTGTGTTGCAGATTAATTGCATTGGCCTCTTTGTGACATAAACCAAGCTGACAGCCTTTTCAGATTGTGATGGCTGGAGTTGAATAATCTGTTTAATGAAGGTGACAGCTGTGAAATTAAATGTTCATCCACTCAGTTTAAAGATTTTTTTAAACAGTCCATCAGACTTGCTTCCTGCAGGTGTTTCAGACAGACTCATCTGGAAAGCTCTGAACGAGCTCACGTGGGACCGAATCATTAGTTTCAGATATTGGTTTAGTAAGAGTCTAGAAGGTTTTAGGGAGATCTTTTTGTTTTTTACTGAAATGGAACCTAAAGCAGCACTTACCAGAGTTTAACATTGGCCTTAACCCCTAATGAAGGCCAATTCAGCACCTGTCTTGTATCCTTTTTCCTTTCTTAGACCTCTCCAGCAAGTAAAAATCAATCCACTGTTGATCTCTAAGTTCTTGTTACTTTCTCTCTTTCTTTTCTTCTTCCTCTTGAATTGATTTGATTAGACCACAGTGTGCGTTCAAAATGGCTGGTGTGTTGATATACACTTGATGTGTGATCCAGAGGGTGTGAAGAAGTTTTAAATTAAGGTGGCCATTATAAATTGTAGAGAAATAATGTGCATGATGACTGTATGAGTGCCATCAAAACCAGTTTGTTTGAGTGTTGCTATAAGACAAATGAGATGTCATCAAACTCAGACTGCCACTGCTTACTGCAAATTCTGTATATAATGCAGGAAAATAATGCAAACACTGGAAAAACAATTTCTGGTGGCTGATTTTGTTTGTGCTATTTTTCTTTGGGCTGTTTGACCCCACACTATACCACCAACTCCCTCCCTCTCTTTCTCTCTCTCTCCTCTTTCTGTCATGTCCAGATTGAACTAAATATTTAATCCTTGCCAGATTTCAGCTGGCCAAGTTCAGCACAGCATCACTAAAATCCCACGTATCAGCGTTGTCATTCACATGAGCACTAAAGCAGTGCACGTTATCATATAAGGGGGCTTTGATGAAACAATACGTCTGTGGAGGGGGAGATTCTGCAGAATTATAAATATCAGTTTGCTTTCAGACATGCAGAGAAATGAGTTTTAGAATATACTTGAAGTGGTCAGCTGCTTTAAAATGACAGCTTTTCTGTTTATGGCTTCGTGCAGCAGTTCCATGAATGTGCTGAGAGACTCTGCTGTGTACTTGGTTTGTAGTACGACATCAAGGTGACATGTTTGACCGACCACAGCAGCCACTCTACATACTGTGGGTGTGTTCTGCTGCATGAAAAACGAGCTGTTGTACCAGCTTTTTTAATAAAACTTCAGATATACCATCTGTCAATTTGTTTGGAAGTTGTGACATCCGTCTGCCCAACTGCAGCTGTTTATGTCGGAGCTTTTTTAATAGTAATCGTTGTTTCTGGCTATTTAAATTTGACAAAAACTGTCCTTTTATTGCACTTTACTGTCAAGCTCAAATATGTGTTTATGTCCTGAACAAGACCCATTGCTCATAGTTTAGTAGGATATGTTAAGGATATAGAATTTAAAGCAGATAAAGAATTTCCCACCTTGAATTAATAAAACATTCATGTATTCATCCAGCGATTTTCTGCTGCTAATTCGTGTTCGGGTTGTAGCCTCAAGTGTTCTTAGACAAATCATGAGATAAAATGCCTGTAGTATGTCCTAGGTCTTCCCCTAGGTCTCTTCCCAGAGGAATGTGCCCAGAACACCCCACCAGGAAGGCATCCTACTGGATGCTCAAGCTGTCTCATCAAGCTCCTCTGGATGGGGAGGCTGAGTCACTGTGATCTGGCACTTGTGGAGAAGCGGCTGAAACCACATTTCAGCCACTTGCAAGGACAAAATTTATATTTTAAAAGTGGGGTGGCAGGAGTGTTTTTCATAATGCAGTGAGCTGAAAGATTTGTTTTATCTAGTAGTTCTTTTAGTTTTCTGTTGCTCCATATTTTGCTTCTCCCACTGGAGAAGTGAACATAAAAGTCTGCTGATGTAAAACTATCACTGTTTTCCTCTCGCATAGGATTCGTCCTCAGCTGGCCAGAGAGAAGATTGAAGGATGCCACATCTGTACCTACGTAATGCCCGGAGAGCCTCAGGTGATCTTGGGAAAAGACAAGGCTTTCACTTACGACTACTTGTTTGACATGGACTCACAACAGGATGCCATTTACACCACCTGCACAGAGAAGCTGATCGAGGGCTGCTTTGAGGGCTACAATGCTACAGTATTTGCATACGGACAGGCAAGTCTTTGTCTTGGGCATCACAGCTGCAGTGCTGATGCTGCTTTCTAGCTGAGTGGATGTACAAAACATGTCTGCATGTGTGAGCGTTTCAGGGAAAAGAAGGAAGAAGTGAGTGTTTGAAAGCCTGGAAAATATATATTTTACACTTTTAGGCTGAATTATAAAGGCATTTGTGTCTCATCACTATGGCCACGTAAATCTTTTAGACGTATCCCAAGTGCTCAGGTCACATAATCTGTGTTCTGTTGGGGCCCAGAGAAACCATTTCTGTGGTATTACTGACCAGCGCTTATATCATATAGCAGCCACGTTGCTCCTTTAGAAACATTTTATCTAAAGTGTTAATGAGCTTTATGAGCAATTTAAATTTTTCCAAAGCAAATACAAAACAAACTGTGAGATGAATACATGAGGAATATTCCCAACAAGTTTTACCTTTATTGAGCACTTTTCAGATATGTTGAGATTTGGGCTGTAAGTGAGTAGATACTGTACAGTAAAAATGAAAACATTTAAATATTTAGATAAGTTTAACAATACATTTAGCGACATCAGTTCACTGAACACCAAGCTGATACTGTTAACTCGAATCAAGCAGTACTGGATGTTGGAATCATTGAGATGAATCTGGTTGAGTTTCTTTATTCTTTAACAGATTGTTTTTCAGTCAAATGCCTGACTTTGATAATGAACTATGTAACTATGCCTGAGTGGATTTTAATGATCTTGTTAAATTTAATATAACAGCCACTGAATCCTCAAATAAATAAAGTTAAATAGTGGCAGAATTTATAATCATAAACAACGGAACATTACTCACTTGATCAATATAAAATTGTATCACAATCAAACTTGTGATTTACATACCCAATGGGTAAGTTTATCCCCAACTTGTCGCAGATAGCATGCTTGTCTTTTCTATTTAAATGACTAAATCTTTTTAGGAATATTTCTTTAAAAATCCAACAAAGATTTGGTTTAGCTTTCAATCTTTTTTTTAACTATTTTTTTCTGACTAATTTATAAAAGCATGCAGGTTATATCATACCTTTTGACATTGCTATGAACTTTTTCAGTGTGAATAGATTTGCAAACTCACAATTTGACTGAAAACATTTACAGCATTTATAGCGACAATTGACTGCTTGGGGAAAAGAAAGAAGAAAAGCAAAAGCTAAACCTAAGCTAATTATCTGGGATCATTTCAGTTGGTTAGATCCACTTTCAGCCAAGCAGTGCCCCCCAAAACAGGATCAGTGACTTATTTAAATAAATGAATGTTTTTTTTTCTTCAACAACACATGTCTAAGATAACAGCGCCAGGGCTCACCAGGCTCAGATTGTGATTCATGGTTCAGGGAGCATGAGACATCCTTTTCACACATGGATTGGTCAAAATGGAGTCAAGAATTCAACCCTATTGAGAATCTTTGGGAAGTTCTGGGACACTTCCATATCTCCAGCCATGGTTCAAGTTCTCTGGAAACAATATGGACAGAAATAACTGTAATAATATTGCATAAGCAATGATGGGATGCCACAGTAAATGATTTATAATGAGAGTTAAATGTGATCCAATAAGATATCAGTGTGGGATCAGATGCTGTTTTTTTTTTTAAACTTAAATGATTTCTGCATCCCTGCTGTATCCATCACTCTCTTGTGTGCATCGCCTATAATACATGAAAATAACAGTTTAAACTTCCAAACACATCCTATTTCCTCTCTGATGTGGCAGTTGCATGATTCAGACCAAGTGAGACACATTGTAGGTAGCTATACATATTTAACGTGCATCCATGTTAACTGTCTTCAGTCAATATGTCCTCTGTCCCACTTCTGACAACATAGAGATCTCTCGGTAGTTGCTTTGCCCTGGATCCGGCCTCTGTGCCTCTGTGGCTTTATAGGCACTAATCTAGATTTAGACCGACCCACTCGGCTGGATGACAAAAACCCAGCCTGGCTGTGTTACAGACATAAGCAGACATGAACGATGTGGGGAGGACAGAATAAATCTTCTGTCTTCACCAAAAAGCTTTGGACTGCTAAAGTTTGTTTTTAAAAAACACACAGTGAGAGATGCTAAAAGAAATTTCAGGTCCTTCTTTTTCCCTTTGAAACTGTAAAAATCTGCCATTTCTTTGTGTTGTTTAAGTCACAACATTTTTACAACTTACATGCAACTACCATAACATATAACTGCAATGCGTTGTTTTCATGTTGAAGGGCAGGGAGCATCTTGGGAATTGTAGGAAATATAAGAGAAAACAGAGGGGAAAGACTAGTTTATGGTAAATGGAAATGGACTCATATTTATATAGCGCTTTTCTTATCGACCACTCAAAGCGCTTTACACTACATAGTCACATTCACCCATTCACACACACACTCAAACTAGTAGGCTAGTAGGGGTTCAGTGTCTTGCCCAAGGACACTTCAGCATGTAGTCAGGAGAAGCCTGGAAACTCTGAACCTTCCAGTTGAAAGACAACTTCTCTTTCACCTGAGCTACAGCTGCTCATATATAGTTTATAGTTCAGCATATAGTATATATAATAAAATAATAAATAATTATAACTCAGCGGGTTACACAACATTTGATCAAGAGGGATAATTTGCAAAGAAATAAAAATGAAGCAGAAAAGTACATTTAAATCAGGAAATTTATTAAATCAGGAGTGACATGTTTATGTGTAATACACATATATACTTTATTTATTCATTTACTGGGACTTATATTAATCTCTGTAATCATTTGTATAACCTGTTAATCAAGCTGCTTCAGTCTAGATGCATATTTATATCATTTCCCTTTTATTAAGTTCACATCTTAATAATTAATCATAGATTAAAAACAAAGAGCGCTTACATTTCTATCACCGTAAACGTCTGTAAGAGAAGAGTTACAACTCCAAAAAGTTTTTTATTTCATTTTGTATGTTTACAAAACCATGTTTTGTGTATTTTCTAATCTAAAAGGTGGCAGACTGGAACATTGCCTAGTTGTTGATATCTTGCTCTGCATCAGCATGGCCTGCAGCAGGCTATCTATGCTATTATCCCTCCTCTTTATTAAAGCCTGGACATGACTTATGTGGGGTGTATCGAAATTCTGAGGTGTCAGTGTTAAATGCCTTAAAATGAGTTTTTTGTGAATACTGTATAAGATAGTAACCACCCAGGTTAGCAGCACAACTTTATTATTAATGCAACGTAACTTTAAAGCACGACTGATGCAGCAAAGCATGCGTCCTTACGTATGACAGAGTTCAGTCTAAAATGGAGAATTGCTGAGTCATTAATAATTTCACAGCATTGTTATGAAACGTACTTGTCGTTCCAGTCAGCCCTGCTGTCATGTTGCCTGACTGCAGCTACATCAGGTACATTAATATGAGGAAGGCGGTAAACAGGAGGGAGGGTTGACTGGAGTCAGAGCTCCATCTAGTGGACAAATGCAGCAAGGACATCATTCTGTCCCACCCGACACAAAACAGCATTTACTGTGCTATGAGAAATATAGAATAAATTGTCTATTTGGCAAAACAAGGACTGATAAAAGCTTTTTAAAAAAAATGCTAATATTGGCTGATTTAATCAACCTTAATCGATTTAGAACTTGAAGACCGGTGGAAATCTTTTTCCTCCTGTTATATTCTTATATTATATTCTTATATTACTCATATTGTATACTATTCTTTGCCCTGCAGACTGGCTCAGGGAAGACGTACACCATGGGCACTGGCTTTGACGTCAACATAATGGATGAGGAGCTGGGTATCATTCCCCGTGCCGTCCACCATCTTTTCAAGGGTATTGAGGAGCGCCGCCAGGCTGCCCAGGAGCAAGGACGCCCTGTACCCGAGTTTAAGATCAACGCCCAGTTCCTCGAGGTGCTCGTATACATCACTGCATCATTTCTCGTGTTTATTTTATATTTTTAAGACAAAAAGGAGCAGAAATGAGAATTTATCCTCATTAGAAGATGCTTCACAGAGATGCTGGGAGTCAGACCTTTATTGTTAACGGTCTTCACTTAACAAGCTGTAACAGCAAAGCTCCATCACTTCACTGACAATGGAACTGCAGCAGCTGTTGTTTGGGATTAGGAGGGGTCTGGAAGAGTTAACTGGAATGACAGTTGTGCTGGTACATCAGCCTGTGCCACTTTAGAAATTCCTGAAGAAGACTTGGACGAAGAAGCAGATGGAACTAAGGAATCATGAATAAGAAATATGGGTATAAAGAGGAAACCCTGCACCAGGCAGTTAGTTTAATCTGTGATATAGATTAATAAAGATATAATCACCTGGTGGGATTAAAAGGAAATTATAGTTCCTGAATTATTTTTCTTAAAGTCTCTGAATGTTACTCCTGTACTGGTCAACAAATGAGCTGAAAATAATGTCAGTTCTTTGTAATATAGGTTTTACCTCTCAGGTCACATACAAGCTGCCCTTCATTCCCACTGAACGTTGTTTTACTTAATGTGGTAAATGACAGGGAAGGCAGTCGTCACGGTTTAGTTTGTGTTCAGCTCTCATATTTGTTAGACAAGACCTTTTTGAAATAAAGATTTGTTGCAACATCACTCATAAGTAAAAGCTCTTCATCATGACAGCCCCTTCTGCAGTGGGCAGCCTCAGATACAGACTGTACAGAAGATCTTTGCACACAGCAGGAAGCAGCCTTAACATGTAGCATGCTAAAATCACCAAGAAAAGCCGCTCAAAGACTACTGAGCGTTGCTATCCAAATGCAACCCAATCTGCACTCCACAGGAGTCCAACAGGGGTGGGACAAAAACATGAAAACAGTCCACGTTGTCATGAAAACAGACATCTGTCTCATCACTGTGGGACAAACATTATGTTAGTTAGCTGCTAATATAATAAATGATGTTTTACTTTTCTTGTTTTGTGGTGGAAATTTTTTATTCCAGCTCTAAAACAATAAAAAAAACTGCAGGTGTGTCCTATGACTGAAGGGAGGATTATAGCGAAGCATTCACTCTTTCTATTATGCTAACTTGAAGTTAACTTGTTCTGAATCTTCATCATGTTTCTGAAGTGAATTTAAAAGTTAATCTTCAACATCATCTGATGGTTTTTCCAGAGATATTCAGGCTAACTTCTATAACTTTTATTTCTATAACGAGTTCCTCATCACACAGGACTCATTCCCAGATGAAGTTGCTGCTATCCTCTGGTGTTCACTGAAAGGTGAACTTACTCGGGACAGGCACGCATCTTTATTCTTACACTTTGGTCATGCCATTTACCTTTTCAGACAATGTGAAGATATACTTACCGGTAATTTATTTAGGGTTTGTGATTTCAGACAGGATGCAGACAAAACAGATCTTGTGCTTTAGAGGTCTAATCAAATTTGTCACCTTTGCTTCCTGTAGCTTTACAACGAGGAAGTTCTGGACCTGTTTGACTCCACGAGAGACATGAAGCAGAAATCACACATTAAAATCCATGAAGATGCCAATGGAGGAATTTATACAGTAGGAGTGACCACACGGACCGTGTCCTCTGAAGCTGAGGTATGACCCAGCAGAAATGTATTAAGATGCTAATTAGAAGTGGTTATTCAGTCAAAATGTTAATTTATTAAGCTATTTATTTTTTATGTTTACATCTTTTTCCTTGTTACTCTTTTTTTTTTTGCTTCAGTCAATCTTTTGTTTTCTTCCTCCTCAGATGATGCAGTGCCTGAAGTTGGGAGCTCTGTCTCGCACCACAGCCAGCACTCAGATGAATGTCCAGAGCTCTCGATCCCACGCCATCTTCACCATCCACTTGTGCCAAGTCCGCGTGTGTGCCTCTGACAATGTGAGTGCAGAATAATATCAAAACAGCCCGAAAAGACCAGGAAGTCTTTACAAATAATACTGAGCAGCAACAGTTCTGTCCGTCGGTAGCCAGTTATCATGGCGATACTTTATTACTCAGTGTTTACATTTGTGATTGCCTCCTTAGCAAGAAAATGAGAATGATAACCGAGTTTCTAATGGAAACTCTGAGATGGATGAATACGAGACGCTGACCGCCAAGTTTCACTTTGTGGACCTGGCCGGTTCCGAGAGACTGAAGAGAACCGGAGCGACGGGTGACAGAGCCAAAGAAGGCATCTCCATTAACTGTGGACTGGTGAGCCCTCCCCTATTCTGCCTAACATCTGCAAGAGCTGTAGAGATGTAGTGAAGGTAGACTGCCATCTAGTGGCTGCATTTATTAAACATCATTAACCATCCAGCAGAAAATGCTGATTTATTGATCCTGATGTTTTTACAAAATAAAGTTAAATAACATAACACAATAAAGTAAATGTTTATGTAGGGACATTTCAATCTAACAAATGGATCATGAGGAAATTGTTGGAGCATTTTGAAATATGTTTTGCTTTCCCACAGCTTGCTCTGGGAAATGTAATCAGTGCTTTGGGTGACCGGTGTAAGCGGGCTTCACATGTGCCTTACCGAGACTCCAAACTCACCCGACTGCTGCAGGACTCGTTAGGAGGAAATAGGTTTGTGAGAAACCGTGTTGTCTCAGAAACAATCAATTATACCATTACAAAGCTAAATATGAAAATATTTCATATCAAACATATTGCATGTATGTATGAATGAAGAGTTTATAAAAAGGAGTGCTACCAAAAAGTAGTATCAAGCGTCTACATGTTTTTGTTTTAATTTCAGCCAAACGGTGATGATTGCATGCATTAGTCCTTCTGATCGTGACTTCATGGAAACCCTGAACACATTAAAGTATGCAAACCGGGCGCGGAACATCAAGAACAAAGTAATGGTGAACCAGGACAAAGCCAGCCAGCAGATCAGCGCTCTGAGGACGGAGATAGCACGCCTGCAGATGGAGCTGATGGAGTACAAGTCGGTGAGGAAGAAGAGGACTGATTTTAACATTAAAGAAAAAATGTTGCATGATGTTTCCTAAAATATTTTTAAGGGAGCTAGATCAACACGTTGGGATTAACAGGTTGTCTCCTGCAGGGGAAACGTATGGTAGGTGAGGATGGTGTGGAAAGCTTCAGCGATATGTTCCACGAGAACTCCATGCTGCATACGGAGAACAGCAACCTGAGGGTGAGGGTGAAAGCCATGCAGGAGACCATCGACGCCCAGCGGGCAAGACTCACCCAGCTGCTCAGTGACCAGGCCAACCAAGCTCTCGCCAGGGCAGGTAGGGCTCTGCTATTATTCATATCACTACAGGGTCAGGGATAATAAACTCCATGACACTTGACTTAAACTGGAAATGTATTTGTTCAGGTGAAGGGGGCACAGAGGAGATTGGAAACATGATACAGAGTTACATCAAGGAGATTGAAGATCTTCGGTAAATATCTGATTATTATCCATTTATGTGTGTTTCTGCTTTACAGTACAAGTATAATGACTTTTTTGGGACAGTAATTTAATCAGTTGAGGCTCTCTGATTAAAAATGACTTTTAGAGAGTTTGGATGGGTGACCTGTGAGCTCGGATATCTATCACAGTGACAGTAACGCTGAGTGAAGGAGACTGTTGGTGTTAAATTGCATCCTTCAAGGCAAATTTTAACTTGGGGACAAAAAAGATTTCTGAATATTTCATTTAGTTTGACATCTTCACAACGTAACTTGAATAATCTCTAAAGATGATCCTGCAATAGTGTGAAAATCAAAGTTTTTAACAATCTAGATCCAGTCGGCAAAAGTCTAGCTTCAATGAGCTGTTGAGTATCGTTGTTGTTTAATGGAAAACTTTTCCTAGCCTTTTTTTCTGTTTGTATAAACAGTGTATAGCACTAGACAATAAATACTAGAGCTACTAGAAGCTGCAGTCTGTATGCAGACTCATATGGATCTAAAATATCGGATAAGTAAAAGGGCACCAGGCTTTAAGGTCTTCGGATTATTTCAAAAACTTACTGGCAGCCTAAAAAGGCTAAAACGGGAATAACATGCTCTCCATTTAGGCTCATTTGAAGCCTGGCGGCTGAGTTCTGCCTGACCTAAAGTCGATGAATGGATGTGCACAATTATTGAGAGCAAATTAAAAACGGTCAAGTGGTTATAGTGGGTCCTGAGGAAGACTCGACAGTACAACAACTTTTACAGGTTCCCACAAGAAGGTCGAAAAAGATGTCAGACTCTGGCCCTTCTGGGTTGTTGAAGTAGAGAAACATCTTAAGACTATAGGTCAGTGAGTTGTGTGAAGTTTTGAGACATTTGGTTTTTATCATCCTGAAGGCAGCCTTGTAGTAAATGTCCCTACTATATCGAATCCTCTTTCATCATCTGGTCTCTGTGTCTGGATGTGTCTCAGTGCTAAACTCCTGGAGAGCGAGGCTGTGAATGAGAATTTGCGGAAGAATCTGTCCCGCGCGTCCAGCCGTCAGTCATTCTATGGAGGGCCGGGCTCATTCTCCACCGCTCTGCTGGCCCCTGAGAAGGAGACCTCAGACATCATTGAACTCGCCAAAAAAGACCTGGAGAAACTCAAGAAACGAGAAAAAAAGAAAAAGAAAAGGTAACAAGAGCTACAGGCTGGATTATTTGGATTATCTGATGTAGGTTTGGCTGCTTTGAATGTTTTGGTACTCTGGTGCTTTCATATGGAAGAGTTTCAGACCGCAGTGGAGCCAATTTTCATTTAATTTAATAAGCAATCAAAGCTGCCCAAAGACTTATTGAGTTTTTAGCCAGGATTGTAACACCATTGTACTTTGTTTGAAGAATGTAAACATGCAAATGTAAGAATTCTTTAAGGATGTTTTAAGTTTATAGAATCAGATCTAACCTCCAGGTGGATGTTTAAACTTATCATGGACGTGGATTTCAGGACAATATCAGGCTTCTAATGATTTCATCTTTGCAGTCAGAGCTGGTTGTGGAATAAATGAATTGGACTAACACTGGGCCTCCTTTAAAAATTAATGTCCTAATTTGGCTTTTTTTTACTTGACAAGTTTTTTCTTCTAGGTTTATAAGGTAATAACAGAAAGTACTCATAAGTGCTCTTGTACACATCTGAGTACCAACATGAACAAATTTTGTATTTGTGTTCAAATTTATGATAAAGCTCATAATAATACAGCAATAGTATTTCCTCAGCTATTTTTCAGCATTTGGTCCCTTATAAAGAATTTTGTTATTTAAAAAAAAAAGAAAAAACACCACCATCATAATTTACACAAAGCTAACTGGAAACAGATTTTTATGCCAAACTTGACCAGTCATTATCCCCGTCCTGCTCACAGGGCAGCATGTCCAACGTGTCCAGCATTTACACCGTGTCCACAAATATTTGTTAAATCATTATTAAATCATTGTTCACATGGAACCATGACTCTCCTAACCCACACAAACCACACCAACAGCTACAACAATAACAGATTATTGCATTTGTGCAGTTTATTTGTAGTCAAGTGTGACCCAAAGCAGAAATGTCTTTTTTAGCTTGATTAGCCAC
The DNA here is from genome assembly GCA_037177535.1 of Pseudomugil gertrudae. Lineage (NCBI taxonomy): Eukaryota > Metazoa > Chordata > Actinopteri > Atheriniformes > Pseudomugilidae > Pseudomugil > Pseudomugil gertrudae. The sequence goes on from JBAMHV010000010.1 coordinate 9,181,518, forward strand.
CATTTTCTTCTCTGTATCTTGTTTATATGCTATGCATTTTAGCACGATACCACAGCATTTACAGACCAAGAACCTCATTTATAAAGTAACGTGCTGTCACTTGGTAGCCTTCCTTTTGATTGTTACACCAAAACTATGACCTACAAACAGGATCTCCCTACGTGTCTCCACCTCACTAACAAGTACCGACTTCAGTATGTGAAAATTCACATTTACGTACCCTCTCAGTTGCCATGAGTCATCGTAAAACGCCACAGACACTCGATGATTCATATGCCAAAACATTAATGAGCTGATTTGCATTCACCATGTGTGATAGGGGCAGGATGTAAACCTAATTCACTTGTGCAACCATTTTGGGAAGGATGTGAGTTATTAAGGGAAATTTCGTCCACCTGAGCGCAAGCAGTGTTTTAAATCAGACTTTTACTTTTACGCAGCGACTTTTGATTTTTTTTAATACAAGTACAATTTAAGTAGGGATTCTATGAAAAGTTTTATAAATAAAGCCTAAAGGGTGTACTTTAGTTTTCCCAGGTTTTTTGTGTGGACACACATGTTTCTAGGAATGATATGGTAATAACACAAAATGCTTTTAAAATTGAAACTGGTTCTATGTGCATGTGCATAAAGCTTTAATATTGATTCAAGATATTCTAGTTTATGTTCTGCAAACATGTCTTACATGACCATGTGCAGTTGCAAGTACCTAATGGGACATTTATCTCTACTAAGAGTGGTTATCATGGTCGTTTGCATTCAGTTGGAGCAATAATTAAGGTCCAGCCCTGTACTATCTGCACGTGGGTGCAGGCTCTTTCCCCTTTGGGCATTTTTTTCACCTGAACATCTCACTGGTTGCTGAGAAATTGGATGGGAAAATTGCAGCTGTCAGTCGATCTTGCTTTCTTGCTAGCCATAGATGCAATAAATCAACAGGCCACATAAAACATGAAGTTGAAGAAAAAGTTGCATTAGAAGGGATTTAATTTTGTAAGTGCTCCTCCTAATACCATCGCTGATAGACTGCACATGTGTGTGCACTGAAACTTATTTTTCCTCTTCTTTCAGTGTCTACTCAATGGACATTCAGTCTCATGACCTTGTACAGGCATTTCCATGTATTTACCTGCATTTATTTATTAGTTTAAAAGCAGAGATGTGAAAATGACCATTAAGTTTAATAGACATCTAATAAAATCCTTTAGAATAGATTAGTTAAAATTACTGGGTGGTAATTTTTCAGTCCTATTTGTTCCACTGGTCACTAAATGTGTTTTTTTTTTTGTGTTAAAGTATTTAATTAATTGGCTGCTCTCAGGGTGCACCAAAACATGTCCTATCTTTTAGGCATTGGTGAATGAGCGCTATCATGTTTTTTAATTTTCTCTAGTTATGCTCTGGCATGCTGCTTATTTCAGCACCATGGTGAAAGACATTGTGTGCTATAAGCTGCCCAAGCAGCTACGACCTTATAAGGTTTTCATATTTAATGAACTATTTTTATAAGATGTTGTTTTAATAGAATCGGCAACATACAGCAGCACAACATCTCTGGGAGAAATCTGTTGACAATGCTAGAGCACGGTCCATGCAGGAGCACAGGGACTTAAAAAAGTGCTGTACACATCTGAGGGTCGTTCAAAGCTCCTGTATAATCCATACTCTGGTGTCACACTACCTCTCCAGTTATAATACCTCACTGATCTGCTCCATCTTCATCGTACGATTTGTTCGGGGGTAGCCCACCTCCTCTCCATCCCTCACAGGACCTGGAGGACCAGAGCTTTCTCAGTTGCTCCCCCTCACTCTAGAACTGTAAAACACTCAATACCATGCTCACACTTTAGTAATTTAAGTGCACGGATCTGTTTTTATTTCCCTGACCTCCATGTGGGCTCCGTAGGACTTTGTTTGAAACATGGGTCTGTGCTGGAAAACTCTGAAAGTCTCTTCTTCTGTTTTTCAGCAAGAATATACCGGTAGGTGAAATATCAAAAGGAATTGGAAAACCAGAAAGTGCCTTTGCTGTGCTACATGTATGCAGGTTGCATTGACACTGGAAAAAAAGAAAGACAATTAAATAAAATCTCATTTTGGGAGAATAAACTGGTAAAATCACTGAAAGCCTGATGTTATCATGACATTCATGTCCATGATTAGTGTCTATGCTACATTCTGATTATCGTGCAGTTACTTTTTTAAAATATGATCTTTAATGAAGAAATTTTCAGCACTGATTTAAAAAATAAACTAAAATAAAACCGACTCCAGGTTGAAATGACCATAAAATGGTGGGATCCTCAGTGAGGAGCTTCCTCTGACCATTCTTCCTTCCATTCTTTCTTCATCTCTTGCTTCCTTCTCGGGTTTGACCTTTCACCCCTCCCTGAAGACTCCAGCAGCTGTTGGAGGAGAGAGAAATGGAGGAGGTGGTGGAAGAGGTTGAGGATGCCAGGTTTGTCTGAGCTACCACCCTCCAGTTGCTACTGTATCTCCATCCTTTGCTTCCACTGTTGAAGCTTGTTTTCACTAGTTTTTGGTTTACTTAGCGCTCACCTGGAGTGAAACACACTACTGCAGAAGCACTTTGCTCCCATCAACCACTGTGTGTTTTTTTTAATAATCTAAAAATGTTAAATTTCTCCGATCTTTTTTTGTACTGATCTGTTTACTCCTCATGCTTGCTTATGACTCTGGAAATGAGCACGTTGCAGAAGTATCTAAAATCTTTACATTCTCAAACTAAGAAATGATGGATAATTTACTCCTCGTTGGGTCTTTTATCTTTTCTTTTTTGTTTACCTGACACATGGTTTTATAAACGCACTGCTCCAACATTGCTGATTCCTCTATGATTGGATAGTTATTTATCCAATTTGGCTCACGTTTAATTTCTTTGTGCCACCTTTGTTCGCTCATGCTTCTCTTGCTGGTTTTGTTCAGACTCAGTTCTTTTCTCCTTAGTTTTGTAATGAAAATGGCTTTTAAATATGGAATAACGCATAATAATCTTTATTATTAGAAAGCATGTCTGCAGACATAATGTAGCCTAAATCAGCTTTGTTTGCTATAAAGACGGGCATAAATAAAGGCATATATGTTACTACTACAGTCCAGTACTCACATATGTCTGTATAGAAATGTTTCTTTTTAACTCAAATGTTCTGGTACCTGTGGAGACGTCACTTTCTGCAGAAAACTTTAGGTGTAATCTTCATTTGTTGGACATTATTGAGCTGGAAGCGAACAGCCTTGACTAACAACCATCTCTGAATCTTTTTAGCGCCAACAAGGAGGAAGTTCCAGACAATGATCAAGAAAAGGGAACTGAAAAGGAAATGGCTGAGCGGGTCAGCGAGGATGCTGAATTGGTACGGTCCTGATCAGTTCTATCTTTTGACCATCAAAAAAACTTTGCCTTAGGATGCTAAGTTATGTTCATATAATGCTGCAGGAGGTCCAAGAGGGCAGCGACCATGAAGAAGGAGAGGAAGAGGATGAAGAGGAAGAGGAGGAGATGGATGTGGAAGACAGCTCTGATGATTCCGACTCGGAGTCGGATGAAAAAGGTATCGGGGGAAATTTTTGTCTGGGCTTTTGCAAAAACTTAATATTACTGCTTGCATTCAGGATGACAGGCAGCTTTCCAATGCACATCTCCTTCCTTTATAAAATCTGAACTGATGTGACCACATCTCCGTGATTTCAGGTCTACGTTATGCTGCCGAAAGGCAGTGTGCTCAGTAAGGAGATGGAGATGTTTGCAGCAGGTTGTGTTTTTATCTCCAGTTATTCTGTAAGACTGAAAACATCATACTATAATTACATTGCATAATTGCACTATGATTGTGTGATTAACTGTGTGTGAAGCCCTTTGAGATGACTTTGTTGTGATACTGGGCTGTATAAATAAAGTTGAATTGATTATTTTAGAATCATACATGATCATCTTATAATAAATCTGACTTTTGAAACTCAGTGGATCTGCAGCAAATCCTCCAAAACGTGGAGCCACAAAATGTATGAGCCTGCTGCACTTTGAGGACATGTCATGTGTTGGCACAAACTTGTAAATGTACTGGCAACTAAACTTAAATGTTCCTCTTACTCACTGGGTTGCTTCTTGACCCAGTGAGACGTGATTTCCCTCCAAAGTATATAGACTGCCGTCACTGCCTCAGCTCATATTATACTTTCCTGTATTTATAACCTGCTCAGTTTTTCTGATCGTTTTGTTTATGTGAGATAACATTTTAGGGAAAATGAGTTGAGACAGAATTCCTCCTCCAGTCTGATCCTGACCACAAACGCTGAAACTAAAACAATGGAATTTCAAGATGCTTCCCATTGAAGAAGTAGACAATCGGTTTTCTATGACTGACTTAAACCTTTCCCATGTTTCTGAAAAAGATTTCCAAACAGCTTATTTAATAGTAGACAAATGGCTTGATTAAAACTGAAAAACAGCACATGCTGACATTCTAAAGAACCATTACAACCAGTACAAATACTGTATGAGTGGGATATGATTAAAAGGTTTGTAGAAAGCACAGCAGTATTATCCCCACAATCTTTATTCAGCAGACTGCAGCACCTTCCTGAGATGGAAACAGGATACAGAATGATTGTGAAACAATGAAAAGCCGTCACAGTGGACTCATCTGAGGACCAAGTAAAAGAAATGTCTAATGGAGCAAGATATGAGAAAATCCCATTTAGCATTGTTATATCACCATATGATAACATTTTACATGACATACTGCAGACCGCACAAGTGTTGTTATTCAAAACAATAAAATGGAATAAACAATTAAAGAAATAGAATTAGAGAAATAAAAAGAGAAAATAATAGAAACTACAGGCTCAAGTCCAAACAAAGTGGTGGATTGTTTTCTTCAATGCTAAACTTGCTCAGTTTTTTATAAATATTGCTGTTGTGGTTGCAGACTCCTGATCTGATTATCTGTCTAACAGAGAACTACCAGGTGGATCTGGCAAACATCACATGTGAGATCGCCATCAAGCAGAAACTCATCGACGAGCTGGAGAACAGCCAGCGACGTCTGCACACACTCAAACAGCAGTATGAACAGAAGCTGATGATGCTGCAGTGCAAGATCAGGGACACCCAGCTGGAGAGAGACCGTGTCCTACAAAACATGAGTAAGACCATAGTGTCCTGCATCTGTAGTCCA
>JBAMHV010000010.1:9196813-9219899 GCA_037177535.1 Pseudomugil gertrudae
ATATAACATTCTGTATATTATTCTTTAACATGTCTGTTTGGGAGCATAAGAGGAGGATACAGTGTAAATGCATCATTTTAGGCTTTGGTTAAAATAACCCAGATAAATATCTGATTTTATCTGGGACATCTTTAGATGTAAACGTTTTCCTCATCAGCTGATAACAGGACGTTTTGGTGGTTAGATAATGGAAGTATTACTAATGTTTTCAGTTCAGATCCGGGTTTTTGGCTCCTTAATCGTTGAATCGATGTAGCTTAATTTAGTTCCATCCCTAACTAGAAGCTGAGTTAATAGAAGGGTTTCAGAGTTTGATTGAGAGAATAAAACAAGCTGTAATCATGCAGAGAGATAAATAAACACTAAATGTGATTCCTTCACTTGAATGAAATTTAATTGCTACAATTAAATTGTTTGTGTTTTGACTACCAGGACCTTACACAGAATAAACCCTCGGGGGTACAACGTGGCATTTCCTCTGCCACCCGCCACAGGCTAACGCTGACATTTGTTGTAATTCTCTTTTATTATCATTTCTTTTTCTTTTTTCCCTGGTGGGCTGTAAACATTGCAGCTCAGTGCAAGTCTTGGCTTTTGTAAGATTCAAGGTATTTTATCAGAAGCAGAAACAATATAACATTCAATAGATCCCCATCAAGCCTTTTGATTCATCATTTGGGAATATAGTAAAGGCAAGAAACAACTTATTTCACTGTTGTAAAAAGTAGTCGATGCTGCAAAGCTGTCCTGACACCCGCTCCCATATGACATAAATGTGGCATATGCATCTCCCTTCTGTCCTCACGTAGTCCTCCCACACTCGTGTCAGCAGAGTGTAAACAGCTCAGAGCACACTCTAATTATGCCGCAGTTTAATTGGCAGCACTCCTGCCTTCTTTCACAGCCCAGTCATCGGGAACCTGAAGAGCAGCCCACCACTGCATCTCACCCATACCACACAAGTCCCAGTAACCACAGCTCCGCGTTTAGCCGTATGACAGGGCATCTGAGCAGCAGATAAGTAAAATTGACATTCTCCTACCAGAGACTCGGATTAAAATTGGAAAGGGATATTAATGAGGAGCAGAGAGGATCGTTTCTCTGTAATATCTGTCAGTTTGTTAAAGGCTGGTTGCCAGTTCACGTCCCAAATTATTTCACATGTTCCTCCTCCTTGTGCAGACAGCGAGAACACAGTAAATGTTTAGAAGCACTACATGTTTAGTTCTTGGAGTATAGTGCTGTAAATAAGGCTTTTTGGAGTTGCAATGTAAGTTTATGTTGTGCACAAAGCGAACACAACATGTTGCAAAACCTCTTTAAACCATGTCAGCGTTTGATTATTTAAACTCCAGACTCATGTTTATCTTTAAGGCAGCCACTGTATTCCTGCTATTCCAGCTCAGTTGGATAAACATGGATATAGGATATATTTTATTTGTCCCTGGAAGAATTGTGTTTGAAACTGAATGTCATGCAAAGGAAAGTGGCATTTCTATGTTCTGTATTATTATTCTGGCAGTATGGTGGCGCTGTGGCCTCACAGCAAGAAGGTTGCTGGTTTGAGTCCAGGCTGGGGAGGGTGTCCAGTGACCTTTCTGTGTGTAGTTTGCATGTTCTCCCCATGTATGCGTGGGTTCTCTCCGGGTACTCCGGCTTCCTCCCACCCACAAGACATGCATGTTAGGTTAATAGCTATGGTTAAAATGACTGCTTATCATATGTAAGTTGCTTTGGATAAAAGTGTCTGTAAAATGACTGTATAGTATAGTAAGTTATTGCGATGCAGCAGATCTTAAATCAGTTTGTTGTATGAAGAGGTTGCATTGTTTCTATTAACAAACCAAAAGGTTTCACAAGGTTTGATCTTTTCACTCTAAATGTGCAAACATCGGTCTCTGTTTACTGGAAAGTCTACTGTGTTTGTTCATCTGTGGCTTTAAATGTCCACATTCCACAAAGAAAGTCAAAAGAGAGAACATCTTTTTTCACCTTGATCAGGAAGCATCGGCTTTGTGACAGTAGAAATATTCACAGCTATACCTTTAGTCTGTATAGGCTTGTTGTTATGTGAGCAGCATAGTGTGTGTGGCGTCACTGTTCCTTATTAGTTCATCTCGATGTTAGTGTATCATATTTGGAAATGGTTTTTCAGCTGTCAGGATACTTTCTTTCCCTTCTAGGATGGATGGATGCCGCTGCCTCTCCTCTAGCAAAACCTGCCCTGTTTCTCCATGTCTTTCCAGTCAACAAAAGTACAACTTTATTTTGTTTTTTTCCCCATAATTTGCAATAAAGTTTGAAGGTTCACCTTTGGTGTTGGAAGGGGGGTTAAGCCTCGAACACTGCCTCACATGGTGTGGATTCCTACTTAACCATCTGTGCAAACCAAATGCATAATGTTCTGCCTTTTTCTTGGTGTCATACTTTTCACAAGGTTTTGGAAACATTTCTTAAACATTCTGCACCATATTGACATGCTAGCATCACACAGTTGCTGCAGATTTGTCTGCTGCCCACCCATGATGATGTTCTCCTGTTCCACCTCATTCAAATGATGCTGCATTGAATTGAGAACTGGTGACTGTGGAGGATTGTTAGTTCAGTCAATCACTGTCTTGTTTATGAAACCAGTTTGGATTTTATCTGAACTTTCTGACTATCCTTTTTGGAAGTAGCCATCAGAAAATGGTTACTGTGGCCATAAAGGGGTGGACATGGTCAGCTACAATACTCAGGAAGACTGGTGTTTAACCATGCCACGTTGGTACAAAGGGCACCCAGGGAGGACAAGAAAGCATCTTCCATTAGCAGCAACCTAAACTGTTAATTCAAAGCAGTATGGGTCCAATCTTTCACGTCGTTTCTAACCTTACTGAGTGTTGCAGCTGAATTCTAGACAGGCGACTTGTGTAATAATGTGACCGATGATTGGCCTATCTTAGATCAATGCATTATAATCCAAATGGAGCCACTGTGCTAAGCTTATTATAGCTCACAATCTGAATCCTCTCTAATCTTCTCTGGTAATTAGCTGTAATTGTTGGTAATATGAGCTTTTTTTTAAATCTTCGTTATATTATTGACATTTGCATCCGTGACAAACCACCAGCTCATCTTCCTGCTACTGTTAGCATAATAGCACAATCTAATCTGTCAGATGCCGGTTTATCATTTTCATCAGCTAATTAATGATCCATCAGGGCTCCTGCGATGCTAGCATCTCAGAGGGGACACCACTGCTTTCCGGTAATCATCTTATCTTCAGCTTCTCAGGTGTTTTTGATCCGTACAGAAATCAAACTCATATTTCTGGATTACTTTTCTTCCTTCTTTTTTTTCCTCTCTACTTTTGATTTGCAGCTTTTTTTTGTTATTGCGCCACAAGAGCTGAACATTTTGCATGTTTGTGTGGGTGTGACTTGCATCTGTGCTCCATTCCAGTTATTATCCCACTGGATGTCTGTGTTTGATCTTTTTTTCATACATGTGTTTTCTAGGGGTGTTATTAACCCAGTCCCACCTACTAAGAGCGGCCGGGCCTCAACGTTGCAGTGCGTTCACGTCGCCGAGGGGCACAGCAAAGCCGTTTTGTGCGTTGACTGCACGGACGACCTTCTGTTCACTGGATCTAAAGGTTAAAAGCTCACAACCGTGCTCCTCTCCCTGCATCCTTCCTCATTTCAACTCCACCTCTCATCAGCAGTCTTCCCGTCACGACATTGGCAATTTCTTACTGCTTGACATGCTGTTATATAACTACAAATAAAACCTGACAGGGATTAATTAAGATTGTCAAATGCACAGCGTGCAGATAAATTAATTAATGAAATGAAATGGAATTACGCATACAAGGAAATTTTTATGATGAAGGATGTTTTAATATAATAGATGGAAGTAAAAGTGTGGCTTAATAACTAGACTGAAGGGCTCATTTATTCCCAACATTGCTCATATTTAATGGATATGGTGTTATCTAACAAAAATGCCTCATTGGTTTTTTTTGGTCTCATCCAGTGCTACAAGATTTGTTTTGTAACAAGCTGTAAAGCACAATAAAGGTAAATTGACAGGAAGTGTGTCCTTTTGCAGACCGAACCTGTAAGGTGTGGAATCTGGTGACGGGTCAGGAGATAATGTCCCTGGCCAGCCACCCCAACAACGTGGTGTCTGTTCGCTACAGCTCCAGTTTAGTCTTCACCGTCTCCACCTCCTACATCAAAGTCTGGGACATCAGAGACTCTGCCAAGTGCATCAGGACTCTCACGTGAGCAGCTTAGAATTTACTAACAGTTGTGTGTAAAATTGATTGCAGAAGTGTAGGTGGTCTGATGAAGCCGCTTTAAGCTCTTGCATGTGCTTCTGTCCACATTTTTATCCCCTCTCTGCATATATTTATAGATGTTTCATCTACATGTCTTCAGGTCCTCTGGTCAGGTTAACGTTGGGGACATCTGTGCGTCCAACACCAACCGGACGGTCACTATCCCGGCAGGAGAGAACCAGATCAACCAGATTGCTCTCAACCCCAACGGGACGGTTCTGTACGCTGCTGCTGGGAACTCGGTCAGAGTGTGGGATCTGAGAAGGTGAGCAGGATTGATGGTGTCAGGTTTCACACGGCGATCAGTCTGTACTCGCATGTTGTTTTACGGTGAAATATCCCCAATTTAGCTGATGAGAGAGCATACAGTTTGATCATCTTGCTTTGTTTAAACATTGTCATATCATTTATTTTTCCCTCTCAGCATTACAGTACAGTTTTATGCTACCGTCACATAAAAAAACGTATTTCTTTTATTCTTTTCTTGACTCGATATATTAATGATCACATGAAATGATTTTTGTGTTGCAAGAAAACAGTAAAGATTTCTAGTGTTGTCTTGACAAACAGTTTCACACACCTGCAACACCTTCTTATTTCCAGGAATGCTCAGCTCACTGACATACACACTGATTTATATTAAATCTAGTCTCCTTGTGTTGTACCTTGGATGAGTTCATAATTGAGAAGTATCCAGTCCTAGGCCTTCATCTGTCACTGTCAGCCAGCTGGCGCTGGCATTGATGAATGGCCTCTTTGATAATTTAAGAAAATAAATCCAGCTGATATGTCACTCTAAATAAGGAGAATTGGCTTTAATCAGGACAAACGCCTCCCATAGGTCTGAAACTGCATGTTATTATGATTTAACTTAGTGAGTTTTCTCAAGATTTTTAGGGTTAAAATGTAAACACTGAATTATGTTCATTCTGTCAGATTTGCATCTACTGGCAAGCTCACGGGTCACCTGGGTCCTGTGATGTGTCTCACTGTGGATCAGTCTGGCAACAACCAAGATCTGGTGATCACCGGGTCCAAAGACCACTACATCAAGGTTTACAGCATTTATTACACATGAAATATGTTTTTTACTTATTAAATACACGTGAATATTAGGGACCACACCTTTAATGTGCTGAGGGTCTGCTGTTGCAGCTGTTTGATGTGACTGAAGGCTCTCTGGGGAGCATCAGCCCTACGCACAACTTCGAGCCACCGCATTATGATGGTATCGAATCACTGGTTATCCAGGGGGACATTTTCTTCAGCGGCTCTCGAGACAACGGAATCAAAAAGTGGGACCTGGACCGCAAAGACCTGCTTCAGGTACTGGATGAGTCACAATGTAGTGTAAAGAAAAAGGGTTATGGGAGAAAGATGTTGAGATGCTTGATTTTGTAAAGAATTATTTAAAGGTGTTAATTTAGTAAATAGTCAAGATCGAATAGCCAAGTTAATCTGAGAGTATCAAAATATTTTATTTAATTAAACCTTATGTAGCTACTGTATTGCTTTTCTCTGTGAACACAGAGATGGACATGTTCAGCAACAATATGCTGAGGGTGGGTTTTACCATGGTGGTGTTTAACCATGACCCATAGTGTGCCAGGAAATGATTTCCTACACCATGACACCACCAGTAGCCTGAACTGGTGATACAAGGCAGGATGGATCCATGGTTTCATGCTGTTTCCAGCTAATTCTGACCGTACCATCTGGAAAAGTGGTACTGATCTGAACAGACTGATTTCAGCTGCTACATCCCATTTTCTATGAGTCTGTGTGAGTTGTAGTTTCAGTTTCCTGTTCGCAGCTGACAGGGTTGCCTGGTGTGGTATTCTGCTGATGTAGTCATCTTCTTTAAGGCTGGATGTGTTGTGTGTTCAGAGATGCAATTCTTGAGTGGAACCTGTGCTTATTTGGTTTCTTGTTGCCTTTTTATCATCGCCAGCCAGTCTGCCCATTCTCCTTTGACATCAGCAAGACATTTTGGTCCAGACAGCTGCTGCTCATTGGATATTTTCTCTTTTTAGAACATTGTCTGGAAATCCCAGATGGTTGTGTGTGAAAATTCCTGTATGGCAGAAGTTTCTGAAACAGTCTGGTGCTTAGTTTAAACGTAGGCAAGACATTTTGATCATGTGTTTATGAAGCTTAAATTAATTTAATTGCTGCCTTGTGATTGGCTGTGTTATCAGGCAATAAAACAAGTGTACATGATAAAATGGTCACCGAGTTTAAAACTTCATGAAGCCTAATTTTTCAATATTTCTCAATACTTTGTTAAAAATGTTCAAATTTGGGTTGCTTGGCTCCTACAAGAGGCAAGTTGTTCTGATTCTGCTGGTTTTGTTATCCTCTGTTAGCAAGTCCCCAATGCCCACAGAGACTGGGTGTGTGCGCTAGGCGTCGTCCCCGGCTCCCCGGCACTGCTGAGTGGCTGCCGAGGTGGGGTGCTCAAGCTCTGGCACACAGACACACTGGGAGCTCTGGGGGAGCTCAAGGGTCACGAGAGCCCCATCAACGGCATTGCTGCCAACAGCAGCCACCTGTTCACCGCCTCCGAGTGAGTCTTTCACACACACGCACACTGGCAAACACTGGCTCTGATTAGTTTAAGAGTGCTTAGTTATTCATGTAGTCTGCACCATTTATTATCACAGTTTTAGTTCCTTAATCAAAGAAAAAAGCTTTTTTGTTTGTTCCTTCAGGGTTTCACATGTTTTCAGGTTAGCTTATGAATCAAGTTTCTTTAGATCACAAACTCCAGCAGGTTTTGCCGTTTCCCTGCACTAACACACCTGATGCAAATCAAATGGATCCAACAGCTTCTTATCAACCTCAGCTGTGTTGGAGCATGGACACAACAAAACCCTTCTGGCCTTTTAGGACTGAAGTTTGAGACTCCTGCTTTAGATGAAGAAACAAACAGACCAGAATGTAGCATGAAATATAAAGTTAAAGTGAAAAAATGTTTTGTCTCACTGTTTTCCAGCGATCGCACTGTGAAGATCTGGCGTGCACGTGGTGGACTAGACAGCACCTTAGAGGGGGTGGACAATGCAGACGAGGTGGCCAGTAACTGAACTCAGCGCAACCTGATTGGATGTTATGACGTCCTTCCATGCTGCTGTCCTGCACTTTGACCCCAAACTCAACTTAATGCAGACTACTTAAACTCACAACCCTCCATGCCATGTGACCTTTATGCATAGGCCAACATCACCTGATCACAACAAAAGCCAACACTGTAGTTGTTAAATCACAGTTGGTTCATTGTCTTGATAATCTCACTTCACATCACGTGTGTCAAAGACTAATCATGAAGTTGTACTCCTACGCCATTATAGACTAAAATAAACCTTTTGAATGTAATCATGCAGCTCGGCGCTGTGCTAAATTAATATACTGACCAACATTTAACCAGGAAATAAAGAGAGATTTGTTAGATTAGGGATAAAGCTGAGATTAAATTTAGAGTTTAGAGGTGGCAAAACTGAAGGGTTGGTAGCTGGTCTTCACAACCCAGATCTCCACATCGGATTGTTTCTGTGCGGTCGAATTATGTAACACTAAACACTCTGGAGCTTCAGATCAGCGAGCAAATCTCTCGACTTGGTCATCTTTTCCAGTTGCTGCACCGAACGGCAAACAAATTTTAAAACGGTTTAATTTGCCCGTCAGCTTTCTCTGATCTAGATGAGATCTGAGGACGTATAAGAGTAAATCCATCTCTAAAGCTCTGAAATACAAACAGATTGTTTGTGTAATCTGTAGGAAACTAAAGTGAGAAATTAGGTTATTTGCTGTTCGTGTTGCTGTTTTTTGATCGGTCTGTTAAATGTTTCTACAGTTTAAATCAAAGCTGCCGCATATAATCGCCTAAGCTTTAATTATGCCAAGTTTGCCACCATCAGCCAAGTTGAGGTCTGTTTTTTTTCTTTTTTCTATATTAATTCGGAGCATATCTGAGCAGCTGCTGCATGTCAAACTATTTACCTTTAATTCTCGAGCACATGGAAAGGCAACTGAGGCAGATGGTCTTTGAGATTCACTCAATCCTTTTAAACATGAGCAGGTTCGGCATTGAAGATCTTTGCTTGTTCGTGTGTCCTTGTGTATCATTGTGTGTTCACTCTTCACACATGCTGGTAACACTTAACCTTCACTGCTGAGTTTCTTACCCTGCTGCTGAGGCATCTCCTCACCTTTAACGCTGTAAGAGGGCTTCTCTTCACGGACTCCAGGCGACGTCCACCTCGTACCGTAGCCACAGTATGTGTGTGTGTATATATGACGTAGTATCTTTTTGTTTTTGTAAGGAGAGGCCGTCAGACTCGGTGTTTTGCCTAACTGCACAGACATATCTGATCCTTGTGAGACCTTCCTTGAGGCACTTGTCGTGTTCCCTTGATGTTATTGATCTTTCTGTGGCGATTGTGTGCTATCACTTCTGAATGTTTGGTGAAACTGCATCTCTTTGCTTTAGTCAAATACATATCTAATATATGTAAAGTGTGTAGTTAAAAGCAGATCTGACTGAATGTTTGTTAGTGGGACCACCAAGCTGAATGCAGTGTCACGGCAGAGCCAAGAGGACCAGAGACGTCAGGAAGACTGACGAGCTGGCTGTGAGCTGATCAGTTCCTTCACTGAGATGGCTGGTTATGTTTAGTGGCCTATGGTTGGTTTATTTTTTGTTCATTATTCTTTTCTTGTTCCATATTCTGGGCGTTCCCTACTTCAGAGTTTTAGTAGCCATTCTCCCAATGGCTGACTGTAGCGATTCTAATGTCAGATGCCTGGTAAGAATAAATGCCATCTGTCAAAAATGACCAACTCGTTGTGGATTTTGTGGTTTATTTATTTAAGATCATATTTCTGCTGTCTTTATAGCGGCAGATTTAGTTTCTTGTTCTAAATAATTCTGGTTAAATGCATCATTTTAACAAATTAATGTACTTTTTTTGGTCCAAATCTGTAAAATGTTTTCAATTTGTACTTTCATGTTTTCTTTGGTAAGCAATCACAAATATTAAAGCTTTAAAAGCATCATAACAAACTATATTTTCATTTTACATCTGTCTGCCATAACATTGTGACAGCTGACATGAGACATCATGCGAATGCCCGGGTCTATGTTTAGCTACTTACCTGCAGAAGCATCAGGATGCAGATAAGAGAAAACAAGTCCTTTTTAAAAACACTGATTATGGTGTTGCTCTAATGGAAAAGCGTTGGTTGCTGTAAGACGCATGCCACCTACCTAAAACACCTGCGTCTTCCAAAGAAGATGCCTGGCAACAATACAAACACATCTGATCTGTGGAGCCTTGGTGTAGGCCGTCAGTCATCCAGATTGTGGTTTTCAGTAGAACGTGAGTAAAAACACCTGGAAACAGATGTGATGTTCATGGCCTGTCACCACAGTGCATCTTCACAGGTAAGGTCCTAACCCTATCTCAATGAATTGGTGCTAAATGAGCTATAAAACAGGGTCTGTGTCAACAGTGATCAGTATAGAGGGTTAAAACTTGAGATGCCTCAGACAAAATAAGCTCCAGCCACGATGATTAGACCCTCTTTTTTTCTGCCCTGGTCTTTTACTAGTCTGGCTTCTTGAATGTGATATTGCTTTCTGCAAACCCGATGGTCATTAAAAGTGTTTTCATATCCATATAATGAGAAAAACTAGGCACAAGATGGCAGCACCTACATCTGCACTACCAACCCGGGACAGTGTGAGAAATGCTTAGAGCCACCACTTCTTCTAATTATGTTCTTTAATATTGGGTAATGTAAGATTTTTCACATGTAGGAAGCTGGAAAGCAAAGCAAACACCTCTTTAGATCCCTAACAAATGCATAAATTCAGGTTTGTTTATATTCAATATAAATTGGACCACAACCTAAGCTAGAAGCAAAAACTACATACTGTAAAGGCTTGATACTTCTATGCTTACAGCACTGATCAAGAGCAAAGGAAAAAGAAGTTCCTGTGGAGTTTAAGAAGTGAAGAACAAAAGTGACTCACTGGCAGGTTTTTGTGTGTGAATGTGCAGGAAACTATCTTCATTGTGAGGATATACTCATGATAATTATAAGGACTAACATTTATTACTTTATTATCACTCACTGGATTATTGATGAACATTTCAGTGTAGCGTGTAAGTTTATTCACCGTGCTGCCTGATTTAAGGTTCCTCTCTGCCGCTTTACAGCATGTTGGTCTTTTTAATGTGGAATAAAGACTTGTGGGAATTTTTCATTTTTATTCACATTCAAATGAAATGAAATAAAATAAAAATACTTTATTAATCCTAGAGGGAAATTTATAGTTTTCAGAGGTGAAATGCTTTTTTTTCAGAGATTTTTCAGACTAATATAATGTTCTTAAAAAAGACACTCAAGACCATTTAAAGGAAAAAAAAGTTATGGCAAGTTGAGGGATTTCCAGAGGTCACTATAATGCATCATGGTGTTTAGGTGATGAGTTTGTAGCTTGCAACAGCCGAGATTATGGTGTGGGTGGTGGGTAATAGAGGACAACCCTCAGACATTTATTTAACCCTCATAGGTCATTCATGATGTTTTTTGTTCTTTAAGGTCATTTTTTACTTATTGGATTTGTATTTTTCTTTAAAAACTTTGTTATTCCAATTAAAATAAAATTTTAATTGGGATAACATCAGTGGTCTTTAATCTAGGGGTATTACTCTTGCATGGGGTGCAAGCAGAAGATAACATAAGAAATTTACATTTTACATGATAAATGGTAAATAGCCCTAAAATGATTAGTTACTTTTGTTTATATTTCCTAGAGAGACAAATAATATCCTCATATTATAAAGATATAACTTTTCTTAACGTATTTTCATTGGTCAGATCTTAAAGGGTTAATAAAAGACATACCCTGCTTAAATAAATGAATAAAGGAAACACTTAAACAGTTTAATAAGTCAAATATTCTAGTTGCAATCACAAGCTGATCCAACTTCTGTAACATTCTTCCTAATCACACCCTTCCAGGTGTCACTGTCATTGCTCATGTAAGCATTGAAATCCAATCCTCCAGCAGAAAAGAGAGTCCCCACAGAGGAGTGGTCTCCTATACTAATATCAAGGCCTCCGAAATGGGTGGCTAATCTGAGTTTCAGTGCATACACACAAACAACAGCTGAGTAGAGGGAGGCCGGGGTGAACCTCAACGTACAAGCGTCCACACCTGCTCAGCACCTCTCATCAGGACCAACTCCAAAGCCCCCCCCCCTTCTCAGGGACAGTGCTGGCTTCAGAGCCCAGCCATGTGCCAAGATGAGTCCAGTTATATCAATTTAACCACTCACCCTCACACAGCAGCACAGGCTCATTCCCTGCCAGGGAGATGACGGCCTAACTCCTACAGCTTGCTTCTGCAGCCATGGATCAGACTGTTTAAACCCTTATTCCACCTTTTGCAGGTGCTAAGTTTAAAGGGGGAGGAGGGGCCCATTTTAGGCTGAATAAGAGATTGTATGACTGAAGTAGAACATTTTTGCTGTAATGAGACGACTCATCTGAATTCTTCAGGGATTTGGGAAGCAACAACACAGCTTTTCTGAGAAGGAGCAAGCCTTGCTGAAAATTAAACGTCGTTTAAATTGTAATTTTCAGTGTTTTGTATTGTATATATTACCATTTTGTTTGCATAGATTAAATTTTTTTGCTTTGTGTGACTCAAAGCTTTTGCACAGTACATTGTACTTATCCTGTGTACATTCTACAACGAGCTTTGTGTTTTTCATGCACACACGTGCAGCACTTTTTACACATTTTCATTCCTCATATCCAGCATTTCTTTTCTCTACACACACTCACCAATTAGCATATCAAGGGCAATGTGGGTTTCAATGACTTTCCCAAGGGCACTTCAACATGTTGGGGTGCTGAGGATCCAAGCACTGGTCCTCCAGCTGGAATACTATCACTATGCCATCTGTTGCCACCAATTGCAGAAGTCTCTTGTATATTAAGCAGATTATTTTAAAACTGCAGTCCAGTGCTATTAATATGTTCATTCTCTATATTTACTGGAGTGTGTCTGCAGTTAATTTTTCTTCTTAGATGATGATAAATTTACCAATAAAGCCTTCTGGTGAAGGTCAGCTAAAATCCAAACAGTTCAGAAGAGAATTAATTTATAAAATAAATAATATAAAATAAATAGAAATTATTTTTAAGAAGAAAAATAAGTGAAAAGCAATAAAAAAGCTACACAATTTTTAAATACTTTGTTTCTAACTCATTTTAGTGGCATATTGTATACTTTTCACGCTCAGACTTTTATTCAGGACCAAATTTTTTACAGCTGCACTTTGCGCACTGCAGCACACACCAGCAACTGCTGGTTTAGTAAAAAATAATGCCACGGTCACATTATCTGAAAAGAAGTGAAGGACAGGAAAAAAAAGAGAGAGCGAGAGATAAGACAAAAGTTAACGTCAGGCTGACTTTTGCTGTTTGGAAAGAGCTCAAAGAAGAGACAGGAAGCAAGGTGGATCCTGTGCTAACCACCACTCCACTGTGCAGACCAGCTTCACTGTCTGAATACTAATCCCTAATGACCTAAAGTCGCATATTTCATGTTTGTGAGACATTTTGCATCACTTTATGACAGAAAATTGACAAAGAACGCTATCGTTCGCTATATAATACTGGTCTCCTGCACACCAGGAAGCAGAAGATTACACTATAATAATTTAGTAAATATAATAATAATAATAATAATAAAAATAAATAATAAATATACAGGAAATATTTTCAGATTTTGTTTAACGGTCAAATAAAGTTTTCAGATTTTAAAAATGGGATGTTTCTGCCTGGTCCTTCTTAATTCAGGAACTAAGAGGTTAAAACCCTACAACTGAACTCTGGTAGATCTCATTCAGACAGTGAAACTGGTCTGCACAGTGGTGTAGTGGTTAGCACTGTGGTCTCACAGCAAGAACGTTCCTGATTCGAGGCTCGGCGAGGAGGGGGGTCCGAACAGTGGCTGCTGGAGTTTGTGTGTTCTACCAGTGTGTGTTTATTTTCTCTGGATACTCCAGCTTCCTCCCACTGTCCAGTGACATGCTTGTTAGGTGAATACATCACTGTAAATTGTCCCCAGGAGTGACTGTGAATGGTTGTTTGTCTCTGTGTGTTGGCCTGTGATGGACTGCCAACCTGTACAAGGTGTACCCTGCCTCTTACCTGCTGCTGCTCCAGCTCTCCCACAACCCTGAAATGGATTAGGTGAGATATAAACCAGTCAATAATGTTTAGTTCACTGAGCATCTATTCACCCACAATGCTGTGAATATCCTCCTGAGAAGAACGGTAACTGTTTTAAATATTTTTGTAGTTATGAATAATATGTGTCACTGCTGACTGATGGACTCTAACTTGTTTGGAAATGGTTTACTAACCAATTCAAGATTAATAGGCAGTAACGATGGCTTCTCCAAAATGATTCCTAATGGTTTTCCTCTTTGGCATTGTGTCAATGCATACCTGAATAAAGGTGATCACACTGATAGTGATCAACGATTCAGTTGATATGCAGTGTCATTACAAACACCTGTTAATACCTAGTTTTTATTTAAATATGTATATAATAATACAGTGGAAATGTGTTATCTGAGATTTTCCTTTTACCTAAATGTAATCTGTTAAAAACCTTCAAAGGTAAAAAAAGATTTTCCCCTACAGAAACTAAAAACATGCTTTAAAAAATGCTGTTTGTCTATTAAGAGATTTTATTCTTTTAAATGTTGATGTAAAAAAGCATAGAAGAATGGGCAGATTTGTTGGAGGAGCTATAAGGACAATAGTGACTCAAATTACAAATGGTTTTAACCGAGTTATGCAGAATACAATATCTGAACACACAATATGTCCAACCTTGAAACAGATGGGCTGCGACAGCAGAAGACCACATCAGGTGCCACTACGGTCACCGCAGAGCAGGAAACTGGGGCAAAGACTGGACAATAAAACATTGTTTGGTCTGATGGTCTATTATATCTGCATAATCCAGGCGGTTGGGGCAAATATTTGATGAAAATTTCTTAAAATCATGGAGCCATCCTGTTAAGGTGGTGTACGGCTATGGAGGATACTTTTGTGGCACACTCTGAACCACTTAAGTACCCTAGTGATCCCAGTTTAACCACCACAGCTTACCTGAGTATTGTTGCTGATCATGTCCATCCCTTTACGCCCAATGTGTAGCAAACTTTCAGGAGGATAGTGCATCATGCAGAAAAGAACTATTATAGAGGAGTTACACATTTTAATATAGTAGATCATTATTCATGTGAGATAGCAAAAATGTTGCCAGATTGTTGGTTTTGTATGTTGCAAAGACAGAAAAGCCCAGTTCACCTCTTACTGTAAACATGTCATGACAGTTTAGGAGAAACAATCATATCAGAAATAATGAGAATCTCAGGACACCCACAGTGTCTGCTGTTACAAACCTGCAGGATCGTCTAACAGGCAGCACCAATCACCGGCCTCCTGATGGGCTGAACATTTAGTGTGGGAAGACTTTTTTTCTTTGCAACTCCACGAATGCCAAATACAGTTTTCCATCACTTAAAACAGATTCACGTCTTTATCAAAGCATCCAGCATGCATGTTAAATCATTCAGCAGGCTTATTCCACCAACATCTGATACGCTCAGTGGTCGGAGTTCTCTCTCTGTGATGAAAGTCTTTTTTTTTCTTTGCTTAAAAACAGCAAAAGCAGCCGTTTCACAAGATGCAAAGATTAGCAGAATCTTCCCCCAATCCTGCTGCTCGCTGCTAAGCAGATACCAACCATTAGAGATATGATGACCTGCCAATCTGAAAGAGGTTTTTGTACACTGAATATTTAACAACAGAAGATTTTACCAAGTATGACTTCCTTTCATACAAAACTTTAATTAACTTGATTGTAAAAGTATTAATCAGCGCTAATGTTTGATCTAACTCAGAGAAAACATCCAGAAATGCTTTTCTTTGTGCAAACAGCTGCAATAGAAAAAAAACAGGATTATCTAATTGGCATGTATTAGTCTGTAAATCTTTACATTTGGAAGCAGTTTTGTTGGCAAGTTTAAAAAAACTGGCTTGAATTAAAACTATAGTTATGGATGTTTAATGAAGCTAATACATTTTCAAAAGACTGTACATGTCTATCACAGCAAGACCTCTGCAAATTACAAGAAGGGGAGATAGAGGAGACGGTAATTATGGAAGCAGCCAGAGCTGCTTTATACTGATAATTTGAAATCTATTTGTGTCACAAAGGCTTGAGTTTAATAAAAGTCTGTGGGGCTCGATACACTGGTGGCGAAAATCAAATACAACTTCACAACTGAGGGGCTTCAAACCAAATTGAAGTAGTTTGATTAAAGTAAATTAAAAAACATCCATCTCAAAACATTTGATTTTGTTTCATTTAGAAGATGTACGCAAGAGGAAAGCTTGCTAAGGAAGTGTAGGAAGGGACTGAACACCCTCTCAGTAATGTAGTCCATTTGTTGGGGAATTATCCCACCAGGACTGACGTAACAGCTTTTTAATCATTTGCCCCTTTAGTATGGCTCACAACCTGTTTTATAACGCGGTTGATGGGAAAAATCTTTGATTAGCACGCGTTATCACCATGAAGCGAACACTATTAAGCTAGTGCCACATGGAGGGGCCACAAGACTACATGGCTTATCCATTTAAGACACAGAAGAGATAATGATTATTTATTAGGCTCATTTATGCCCTCTTACATACACATAAATGGGGACATCCACATTAAATCTTGTCCTACATCACTGCTCTCATACACCCATGCACCTTTTGCATTGCTATAGTTGTCAAATTAGTACATACACTAAAGGGCGGTTTCCATTTTGGAGTTTACTTCCATGTTTTGACACTGTTATTTATGTAAAGATTTTTTTCTTTCTGTAAACTTTTTCTATTTTTTGGGTACTTTTCTTTCAACAGTTTTGTCCTTTGCCTGTCTTCTATCTGTTTCTCTTCTTCTTCCCTGGTTTGTTCCTTTCACCGGATGCGTGTGGACTGTAAAACTCAACACTGCCCCCCACAATTCCCAGTGGTATTGCTCCGTTTTCTGCATCAAATGGATAGTTAAGCTACTTGAAAACAGCTGAAATTACGTACAGGAGACAGACTAAACTGTTCGTCCATCTAAGTTTTTGTCTTTTGCGTGTTGCATAAACGGGCTTCAGACACTCAGTTGCTATACAGCTTCACCACCACTTGGTGGCAGTACCACCAAGGTGAATCTTAAAGAAGCAGAAAATTATGTTCTGCTAGCATCTTGAAACCAAATGTTTAAAACTCGTCAGAAAGCTCGGCAAATCTTCAAAAGAACAAAATAAAGAAAACGAGCTACCGATTCAGAAAAGATCTACTGTGTTCGTGGAAAAGCTGAACAAATATAAACAAATCAATTGTATTCCTTTTTTTAATTAAAAAAACAAAAATGTAAGTTACAGTTCATTTAATTTGTAGATTTTGTTTTTTTAAGCCTAAATTGAGCTTTCAGATGTGTTCTTGTAGCAGCTTTACTTTATAAATTGTTAACCTATCATTTCATAGTATCATTCAACTGAAAAATGTATCTAGTGTGATATCATTTACACCAACATGTGATAATATTTAAACAGGCCCATAGGCTAATTTGTACTGAAAAAGTTGGTCTCCAAAGTGAATAAGTTTAGGAACTGTGATTAAACAAAACCATTATGGCACTTTTAAAGCATCACACAGTTTTTTGTCCATTCAGAGACACTGTAGTAAAAATGGTGGCACAAATAAGGCAGCTACCATTTTTGTGGATCCAACAGTGGCTCGTTCAAGAGAATAAAAACATAATTATTTCAGTAAAGTGATTAGATGCCAACAGAAACACAGGGTTTAATAAAAAATAAATATTTCTTTCATTGACCTTTGATTTTTGTAACACATACCACGTGTAGGTCAAACAATCCTAGCTGAAATGTTTACCGCCATAAAATGCTACTTACATTGTGACATGTTTTATTGCTTGAGTTTTCATCTAGACATTGTGGAGTGATGTCAAAATGTCTGTCGCCCCAGGCCTAAAAATTGTAAGGGAATTATAGAGGGGCTCTGATGTGGACAAGTCAGAGGTTGAGATGCCTCAAAGTCTAAATGTCAGAACTAAATGAATTAGCATATCCCTGCAACCACAAGATCCACAAAGTATTTGGATAGTTTTGGAGTCATAAAAGGTGATATGATGTGATAAGATAAGGTGTGTAAATAATACTATATGTTGCTGGTGAAGAATAAATGAAGATGGCACAAATGAAAAGGTATCTGTCTTGCCTAAATAAAAAGCTAACCCTTTAACATCCATCCATCCATTTTCTACCGCTCGATCCCACAGCGGGGTCGCGGGGGGGCTGGAGCCTATCCCAGCTGTCCACGGGCGAGAGGCGGGGTACACCCTGGACAGGTCGCCAGTCCATCCATGCTAACCCTTTAACAATGAATATGAAAAAGTCTTTGAAATTATGCAGCTGTAGCTCTAAACCACTATCAAACAATATGTGAACATTATCTCTGCAAAAGCAAACAAAGGGCTTTTGTACAAACATTTAAGGTGAATTCTGCAAATGACCACTTTGTCACAGTTTTACACGGTTTTCAGTGCAGCCAAATTAAAGGACTTTAATCATTATGATTTAAAGGTTTATGGTGAAAATCAGAAGCACGAGAGAGCCTTTGTGTTTATTTCATTTTGCTGGATGGTTATATGTGCTATCAACCTGCACAGTGTGATGCTTAGCACCATTGTGTCATAGCATGAAGGCTCCTTAAATCTTGGTTTGGACTTATCTATGATATGTTTGTGGTATTTCCATGTACTCAATTTACATGTGGGATTTCTCTCCAGCTTCTTCATGCAGTGGGTTGCAGTGCATGGTTGATTGTCTTGTTACTCTATTAGAAGGTCACTAATTTGAATATTTTTAAAGGAACCAGCATTTTAAAGCAGCAGACCAGCCACAAATGTAAAAGGCCTTCATGATGATTGATCAAGCGTCTGCTTAACAGAAGCAAATCAGAAAAATTCCTTCTGAATTTCTCCATAACTAAAACAGCTTCGCGAGTTTCTGAGAAAAACACCAAAGCTGAATTTAACTTTGGATCTCTGTTTGTGATAACCATAGTAACATCTTGTTATCTTTCAGTTTCAGAAGAACAAAGCAAAACTTTCACCAGAGTTGTATCATGGCTTTGTAACTTCAGATGTATTAGAAGGAGGAACCAAACTCCTGTTTTGACCTGGCACTGGACTGGATCTTGCATGGGGTGATACCAGTGGGACGCTATGTTGATTAAGATTTTTCAAGAATGAAATATTGAACCCTCATTACCTTGATTACAGGCAAATGACATCATTTTGTAGTACAAAGCCAATTTAATCTTGATAGAAGAAGAAGGGATGAGTTCAAGTGTCACATCTTACTGCTTCTGAAAAATATATTCCTTTTAACTACTGGAAACAGTGATGGTATTATTGGGAAGAGCTGGTAAACTTTGGGGGACCAGCATAGCTGAATTCTCATGATTATGAGATGATTAAAGAGCTCTGCATGACTGAGACCAGGTGGAACTGAGATGTGGTGAGCATGTATCTCTTCCAGAAAGTGGTGTGTGAGTCATCAGGTGTTTGTGAATGATGTGGGAGCTAAGTAAGGAAGTGGTGTGTTCTTTCAACAGCATCTTGGCAGATCGACTCTGGACTTGTGGAATGACATTTCCTTTAAAGGACTGAAATTCAGTTATAGACTGTATATAATAGATGGCCGGAGCTGCCTGTAGGTTTCTGAAAAGCTGAAGCAAAGCTTGTTGTTGCTATTGCCATCTTGGCAGCGTAACACGTGCTGTCGCTTCCGCAAAACACAAAAATGGTCAAAGACGTGGAGTTAAGAGGGGGCTGTTAGTGTGGGAAGTGGATGATTGATGTCTATCAAACTCTGAGCTGCCTGTAGCAAAGAGCTAACTGTGCTAACTTGCTTCTAATAGGAGCTAACAGACTAACGGGTAGGTGGGCTAAAAAACTTTATTTGAATGGGATTCTTGTAAAATTTAGTTAGTTTAGAAAATAAAAAAATATTTTTTGTGTTGCAGAAAAAAAGTGATCAAAAACGATAATCTGAAACTATTTATCCAGCGATGGACACACAGCCCGTTAAAGTTGTTTTCATGAGTTAGTTGTGAAATATTGTGCTTTAGAAGCGCAGATCAAGGTTATAAATAAACAATGTCACCTCTGTTTCTGCTTTACTTTCTCCCAATTTACTGTTAATGATGCCTATGTTTTGCTTTGTGTTTGTGTTTAGAATAGAAAGCATAGAAAGACAGAATAGAAAGACAAATTATAATAATTTCATATAATAACAATAATCAGCAGTTCATAAATAAACTCTAATTCCCATTCTTTTGCATGACTGTGTGTTATTTCCCTGCTCTGTATTGCTTATAATTAAGACTTCAGACATGCTTCATTAAAAAATAACGGTGAACAGGTAGGTATTGCATGTTCACAGGTTACTGAGTCTGTGTTCACACTGCAAGCAGAAGTGCATAAAATCCAACTATTTTACCCAAACCAGATTTTTCAGTGCAGTCTAAACAGCAAAAATCCATCTTTTTCAAACTCTGCCTACACTGCTGTCATATGAGGTGCTAAATCATATACATAGTTAATGTTTTTTAAAAACAACCTCCCCCTGAAGGGTCATGCTGAATTTAATTAGTTATCTACCTTACCGAAGTGAGACAGATAGCATAATTCTGCATCAGAGGGGGTTGGACATAGCAAGATTAAATGCAAACCGTGGATGCAAATGTTTTATCATAATTTTATCGGCTCTGATTGCACAGAAAACTTTAAAAGTGATACTCAGTAAGGAACATGTGTGACAGCCATGTTTATCTCTGTAAACACTATGCTGTGTGTGACATCATGTGCAATAAATAGAATCAATGTCCTGCAGTACTATAATATTACTAAGGCTGAAAATGTTAAATTCCAATGGGTGCAGAAGAAAGAAATAACAGAAGATCTTTCCCTTTAAATACTTTAAATAGGACATATGTCCCCTTCCCTCCGGCTTACAATACATAAAGTGCTGTTGGCTGTTTTTTGCGGGATTTGTTGTACTTGTGGAACATTACAGCAGTGTAGCACTCTTAAACCATGTCCCTGGTAGTCATTGTATGCTGTTACATCATGATTCATCTAAATATTAAAATAAAATCAAATAAAATAAAGTTAAAAATTATTCATGTTACATCTGCAGGCATTGCTAAGTTGTGGCTCTGGATTAATAGATTTGCGATGTGGATGCAAAGGATGAGGCATGAAAGGTTTTTTTTTTCTAAAACCTTACTGAATGAGAGACCAGTCAAACAAATGGTGTTTATCATTAAGCTGACTGACTTTCTATGAGAGAAAGTTTAGCTTTTTGGTATCCAGGCTCAGAGAATGAGAGCTCAGCATTCACACAAACAGGTTAAATTACCTTATCAGCTGTCTGTGGACTGTTCTTCTTCTATCTGATGTACACTGACCCGCTTCTGTATTAGGCTGAGTAAGATGGAGACATCACAGCTGTGAGAACAACAGTTATTTTAGAAAGTGTTACTGCTCCAAGCAGAAACACACTGTACAAATTCAGAATAAAATCAACCTTGACATCGTCCCCCGCTGGGAATAATAACCCCAGTACGTTTTCAAATGTTTTCTACCATAAAAACTCAAATATCAGATATCTGTGAGAAATCAATCTTTTCTGGATTCAGGCCAATACTTTAAGTGGGTAACCCAATACATCATTAGTTCATGGTACTTTGTAATAATATCCATATCCATCCATTAATCATCTTAAAATCACAAGATTGCAATCATATATTTCTTGCAGGGGTAATATTTAATGTATGAAATGTTAATAAAACGCATGAATGTTTATATGTGAAGGAAATGCCTATACAATTATTATAAAATATACCTGTATACTTGACTGGAGCTATGTTGGAACAGTAGCCATGCTGCATGTTCTCCCTGTGTATGCATGGGTTCTTTCCGGGTCCTCCGGCTTCTTACACTGTCAAAAGACATGCATGTTAGGTTGATATGTCACTCTAAATTCTCCCTGGGAGTGAGTGTGATCATGAATGGTTGTTTGTCTCTCTGTGTCGGTCATGTGATGGGCTGGTGAGCCGTACCCTGGATCCTCTCCCCAGTTTCCCTGAACTGGACTAAGCAGTTTAGAAAAGAAATTAATGAAATTAAATAAACCTCATGTGTACAAACCTGCATTATGTTACAGTAGAAATTGAGGAACCACATTATCATCATCAAACTATCATCATGACATACTGGTATGTATCACACATGACAAAATAAATACACCAGCCTGGTTTTGTGAGTTTTATGTAACTTTTATTGTCAAAAACTGTCAAAAGTGAAAAGAAATGACACATTTTGTTTTGACACGGTGGCACCAAAGTATTTAATAATGTATTGACTCCAGTATTTTCACTGGCAGATATCAATTCCAGAGTGGTGATACATTCATTACTAGTCTATGTCAACAGATGGGCTCTGCAATAATGAGTTTTTAGTATAGTAGCGTTTTAGTCATAAAAATGCAGTTACTCATCCTGTGCTAGCTAAACATGGCTTGCTGCAAGTGAACCAATGCTTTAGCTTGGAACATCATATGTCTGAAAACCTCTTTAGGCTGTGGTGTGATGGTAGCTTCATAGTGTTATATTAATAGCAGGTATATTTTTCTTGATTAAATACTTAAATAAATGTTGCTGCACTCTGAAACAATTAAGAGTTTGACACTTTTTAAAATGTTGTTCCCATCTTTACCAAATCCCGTACTTTAATCCCTTGGTACAGTCCTGAGGGTGTGAGAAGCCAAATAAATTTTTACTCAGTCTCCCTTCCTCTATATTACACCATTGAAAAGTTAAGATTTTGTCATTGGAAAGATGTGGACTATTATATTGTGATTTCAGGCAACAATCATGTTCCATCGTTTTTAACAGGCAAGCTGCAGAGCTTGATGATGCAGGGCTCTTCACCTGACAAATCATGCAGGTGTTTGACCCGCTGAATAAACTGTCCATCTCTTTCTTTAGATTAATGGGAGCTGACACTCATATTCCTATTTTTAGCCACTGGCTTCATACTGGACTGTTAATTGAGTTTGCTTTGCTCAGGTGGCTTTTGCCATTTGGCTTTGTGACGCTATTCTCTGCTGGTCATTTGTTTTGTCTCGTTTTTTTTTCTTAGATGTAGTGAAGTAATGTGTAAAATAACCTATGGTTTCTTGTGCTTTGTGATTATCTCATTACCTGCCATGTTGTGGATGTTTGACAGTGAATATCTTTTTTGTTATGGTTTATGAATATCTTTAACTTCACTGTTAAAGCTTTGATGAGTTCACAGAGCAGATCAAATACACAAAACAAACACAAAAAGTGACACACCACAGGGTAAATAAGATAAGTTATCAATGATAAACATCATTTTCACCATTAGCAATTCATTTTCCCATAATATGGGCATGAATGTGAGCTCCTGCAAAGAGCTTAATAAAGATTGGAGATTAATAAAGTATCTATCTATCTATCTATCTATCTATCTATCTATCTATCTATCTATCTATCTATCTATCT
>JBAMHV010000010.1:9219999-9244822 GCA_037177535.1 Pseudomugil gertrudae
TATATATATCATGGGTACAGCAGGGCTTACACGGGGGGCAGCCAATGGCCCACAGGCTGGAGATACAGTTTAGGGTTAAAGGTCAGTGCTTTTTTTTAATGGTCACAGCTAAAGTGCTGTTAAGCAAGGCACTGAGAGCTCTGGCTGTCCCTCTGGGTGTTCGTTTACTGCTTCTTGTGCATGAGTGGGTTAATACTGTACTGCTTGATGTATTTGATTTCATTTGAATATTTCCATCTTCTTTAAACAAACAGCAAAGCAAAAGAAGAAAATAAAAACAGAATTAAAAAGTCTGATCTTCAGCAAAACCTCTGACCTGCACGCACTTCAGAGCAGGAATTATTTCTGGTATTTATAACAGATGGATACAAGTGCAATTCCATGGAGAGAGTGTGTGTGTGCAGATATGCGCGTGTGTCAGTGTGTGTGTGCTCCCGCCCTCTCCTCTCCATCCTCTCTCCTCCGGAGCACAGAGGCGCACAAGGACGCGACTCCGGCGCGCTACAGCAGCACCACGTCCGTGCGTGATTCCTCTCCCTCCACTACACTTCGCGCGCGCGTTGACGCTCGGCTTGTCCGTTTTTTCCTCCGTTTCTTCCCCCCCCCCACCCCCTGCCCCTCTCATGCCTCCGCCGAGGCGCTGGATAAGGGAGGATCTGTGATCGACCAAGCAGCCGCTCGATGAATATGGCGTGCATCGGGGACGCAGACCCCTTCACTGCTGCGATACCTGCCACCAAAGTTGAACTCACGGTTTCTTGCAGGTGAGTAAAAAGCTGCTGCGCGCGCAAACATGTTTGGATGTGTGAAACTGTCCTGCGGTGTCGCAGGTTTGGCGTGCGCGTCGGTGAGTAAGCTGTCGGTCACCAGTGCTGACCAGTGGGGAGTACACAATAGGAAACTCTTATTTCTTTTAAGACAAAGAGCACTTTTCTGTCACTGAACGAAGCTTAAAATGCACCAGTAATCATTCCTCTTGATATGATGTTATGGTGATACGACGACAAAGGGAAATCCAGCTGCGTTTGCGCGTCTGGTGGCACGCGGAGGTCAGCGCTGACAGGTCCCAAGTGAGCTCTGATACAGCTGTCTCATGCAGAATTTTATGAGAAATTATTTTATTTACTCCAGCTCTTCTCGAAATAAGGGACAGGGTTATAAATAAGGGCTCTCCCTTTCATGGATGAAGGATGCACAAGCTGTTTGGTTGGATGTTGGAGCATCATCCAACCAGAATTTAAAAAGACTCTTTATAAGTCAGCAGGTTTTAAAGTATTAAGGTGTTTGGCTATTTTTCCCCACACAAAACAAGCACTTGTGTTTAATTCTCCCATTATTTGAAGTGTGATTGATCAGCATTCCACCTAAAGATGTGTAAAGATTGGATGTTGTGATAAAGAGTGTGATTTACATATCACACAGAGCAGAACATCACCAAAGAGCTACGGCAAATTTACATCAAGCAAATGGCACAAAAAAAGCCAAAGCTGTGTGTTTACTGCACATACTATGTGTTATTGTAGCCTCATGAAGATGTCCTTAATAGAAGCATCCGTATCCATTATGTTTTTGCTCCATTTTTAGAAGTTTTTTCTTTCAAAATGTCAGCTCTCTGCTCAGAAATCAATACTGTGTTAAGATATCTTGACTGTGCAAGAGTCTGCAACTGGGACTTGAGATGAGAGTTTCTACATGAAACACATTTAATCAGCTGCTGTGTTTTAAAGCTGAAAGTAGAATTCACCAATATAATATCATCCACATCATTATAACCAAATAAAATGATCCTATAGATTAGGCTCAGTCAGAAACTATTGGTTTGGTTTAGTCACAGTGAGATGGGTTTAAGCTCATTTCTTTTATGTCTCATCTCATTTTTAAAAAAAATCTGTCAAGTTGATTTGGAATATTTGCTAAAACAAAAGAACAATTTTATAGTAATAGAAGCCTGATAATGAGGAGGATGTCAGTTGGGTAATTACATTAATGGTTTAGGGATTTTTTTTCTTTTATAAATCTCAAGACAAAGTTTTTTTTCCCCCTTTTATTTACTCTTTTATTGCACGCAAAGAAAGTAAAAGCTTGTCTGAGTTGTGACTCATCTTGTTTTTTTTTTATTTTAACAAATTCAGTTTTTATTCATGCAAACATAATGTATAAGCTCAGGCTTCTCCATATTCCTGACAGTTAATAGGAGCATTATGGAAAATGGGCAGAATGGAAAGCGGACAAAGTGCAGCAGCATTTCTTTAAATTGTGTAAGAGCATTTCTGAGTCACAGAGGCATTAAGTAACGCATTGTTTCTATCAGCTGTCATGAGGAAAACACAGGAGTAGCTCCTTTGTTCTCAGGTTATAGAAGCCTGTGATACACAACAAATGACGCCTGTGGCAAAATAGATATTAATAATTAATACAATCTAAATAGGTGCCTGAATGAAAAAGAAAATTGAAAATAAGAGATTGTGTTAACTTTGACTAAGGGCTCTAATCATCTGTAAATGTTTTATGTTTGTACACTGATCTGTTCAGAGTATGCTCAGAGTCATTTTCATCAGTCCTATTCTCTGAACAAAAAGTGGCTCGGGGTATCGGCACCAGGTTTTGTAGAGTAACCATGGTTTTGTTCCATGTTTGACAGTGCTGTGAGCGACACTAAAATTATAATAACCTCCTTGATATCCAGAGGTGGCAAATCCAGGTGCCATAAAGTCAAAATCCTGCCATGTTTTTAGACCATGTACATATAGAACAGGTGCTTTCACTAACAGGCTTGTTCACCTGGCAGAGGAACTGTGCTCATTAAATTCAGCTGGTTTGGTGACGGGTCGGAACAGCTGCCAGACAGGATTTCTACTTTCTGGACCAGGAATGTACACCTCTGTTGATACTGGAGCACTGGCTGAAATCTCAGGGACACAGTAGGCTACCACAGAGTCATAATGTGCATTGTTTTCTTATTATTTTTCTTTGGTTCTTTGTTGTTAAATTAGGAACCTAAAAATCCACAGAAAGAGTATCTCTGTCATGATTTGCAGTGTTGTATGTAGTATTTCTGTAGTTTTTCCTTGTGTATCCTGTTCAGCTTTACTTCCTGTTCATTAGTACGCCTGGTTTAATTTAGTATATCATTTCCCCTCTTCCTCGCTGTGTCTTCTGTGTATTTATACCCCTCAGTTTTCTGTTTGAGTAGTTGGTTCGTTGCTGTTTTCTCCTGTGTTGTATTTGCCGTTATTTACTTGGTCTTGTTGTTTGTTGTCTCAGTTTAATAACATTAAGATGCCTGCAGTTTCTTTCCCCCCAGTATTTTCAGTGACAAACAAACTCCTTAGTTCATTAAATCCAGACCAAAAAAGTGAAGCCAAAAAAGTGAAAACTGAGGAAAGTAAAACATTTTTAGCTTTTAACATAAAGCATATGGATTACTTGATTTCAGCCCATTGCAACTCAGTATTTTCAGTGAAAATACTGAGTCGCAAAGGGCTGAAATCAATGTCACACAGACATTTGCTCATGTTATTGACACAACCAATGAAGAAGAAGTAAGTAGATGAAGACAAAATAAGTTTAGTCGATCAAGGCTCAAACTTATATTTGACAAGAATGAGGATCAGGAGAGGGAGCGAGAAGTCCTTCATGTTCATATCTTTACTTCACTGGATGGTCTGTTTGCTCTGACACTGGAAGTGATCTTCACCAGGGTTTACTTGCAAATAAACTGTGACCTCTGGTTTTCGAGCAGACCAGAGTTTGCATTCATGCTAATGATTCAAATGAACTGTACTGGCTGTGGACGCTATGCAAGGCAAGTTTATACTGCATGTACAAGACGAGTCAAAGTGCATTTAAAGCCTTATAGATGGTATAAAAAGCATAAAAAAGTCATACAAGACAGTAACAAAGAGCAAATATCACAATGAAATGATAATATAAAATCCATCCACCCATTATCCACCACTTGGTAGGTTGCAGCGGGGCTGGAGCCAATCCCAGCTGACATCGGGCGAGAGGCGGGTTCCACCCTGGACAGTTCGCCAGTCCATCACAGGGCCAACACACAATATCATACAATGATCACACACACTCAATTTAGAGTCTCCAATCAGCCAATCCCCAATGTTCATGTCTTTGGACTGTGGGAGGAAACTGGAGTACCCGGAGAGAACCCACGCTAACACGGGGAGAACCCACGCTAACACGGGGAGAACCCACGCTAGCACGGGGAGAACATGCAAACTCCACACAGAAAGGTTACTGTTCAGACCTCCCCCAACCGAGGATCGAACCAGCAACCGTCTTGCTGTGAGACCACAATGCTAACCAACTGTACTACAGATAATAATAATGATAATAAAATAATTAATTAAATGAAAATGTTTAATAGCTAAACAGCAGCAGTGTGAATGCGCCCTAAAGCATGTCATACACGCAAACACAGAGAACTTTGCTCTTTTTTTAAGGTGGCAGCAAGAACAACGTTGCTGTGGGTTCAGTTATTTCATACTGAATAACTTATTCTTGTGAGGCAAGATTTTCCAGGGGTCTTCTTTTACATCAGTGTATGGCCAGAACAACTTTCTGCTTCTCTGTTAAATAATTATGGAACCACGTTAGCTTATTGATGTTTATTGAGTTTTTTTTATTTAATTACAAAACATAAAGTATGGAAACAATTCAATTGATTGGAAAACTATATTATTTAATAGCTGGATGTTCTGGCGCTGTAAAACATAAAATTATTTTATGTAATTTCATGCCATTTAATCATGAGATGGAAGTACGATGTTGCAGCTTTAATGGCAGCATGAGTTGTTTGAAGCATGGACTTCATTAATAAATATGGTCTTTATTCAGTCTACAACTTTCTCATAAAGCATTTAACAGATTATCTTTACAGAATGAAAGCTTCTTACGGACCTTTCGTTTAATTTTCCACCATACATTTTTAGTTAGACTGAGATAATGTTTGAATGTTTTTTTTCTTGCAGGATTTAATATATTCCAAAAAAAAAAAATGTCACCAAAGCTCATTTTAATCTATGTAATGGTAAAAGCCTTTACATTTCAATGTTCAATGTTTAGTATTAACCCTGCTCTCCTGGAACGTTACCTGACATCATTAAGCATCGCTACTGTCAGCTTATTTTTCTCTAAGTGTAATTGAACCTGCCCCAAACAAAAGATTAGTTATTCCTAACGGAATATAGTCTCTAATCCCAGTTTGCTTGTCTGGTATGGAGTTATATTTTTCTTTTTATTGAGTGCAAGAAAATAAGCAATCTGATGGGAAAAATTTATATTATATAATTGAAATTATATATATGATTATATAAATAAAAATATTTGATAGCAATTCTTTTCACACTGATGGCAAAAAATACTATTTATGAGTAAAGCAATGTTTTGAGATAAAGTATTCTTTCTTAGAAGATAAAAAATATATTTATTTGACATTTTAAAAATATATTTTCTTTAAAAAAATGTTTTACTTTTTAAAAATATTTAATTTAATTTATTATATTTAATATTTACTTCTTTAACAGTGTGAGTAAAAACTTTTACTTTAAATACAGTTTCTTCTTTCTCCACACCTTTCTCTTCTATCTCACAACCTAAGGTTTTGCTATGGTTTTAATATTTTGCAATCAAAGTGAAAACTGTGCAGGGAGCGAGCTCATGCTGCTACTGCTACCAAACTAACAGCTGGATGGCGATGGTTTCTGCATGGTGGTTCCACCTTTCTTATTCCATCAGTTCAAACCATGTTGCTCAGCTTGAGTCTGGTGATGTCCCTCTCGCCATAAAACCGATGTAACGCGTAAATACAGAAAACCAGTGAGGCAGTGAACCAGTAGGTATGCAGATTTTTCATGGTCCCAAATGCAGAATAAACCAGGTGGCATTTCCTGCTTCAACACACCTGACTCTTAAATATCAGATTGATCCAGAGTTGATCAGAGATCTATTTAATCTGAATCAGGAGTGTTGCAGCAGGGAAACATGTAAAACCTGCAGGCCTTCAGATTCACTGTTGAGTGAATACTGCTACAGATAATACAAGAACCGAAACAGGTAGTAATGTTAAAAAATAATCTCAGTACACACGAAGCTAATGAGGCTGCAGGTGATGCAGCCAGCAAAAGAAACCAGGTGCATGAAGTAAAATGAACAGAGACGAGGGAATAAACGCAACAAATACATCTGGAAACAAGATAAAACTCCAAACAACAACAAAGGAAAATGATAAACCAAGACTTTAACAACAAAACCTGCAGACCATGATGAGATCAACTGGTAAATTCAGAACTCACGAGAGAACAGTCCATACCACCGCCGCTCCATTCATCCATTCTTTTCCGGTTTAGGACCGTGTAGAAGCTGGTGATCATCCCTCAACATCCCACACTGTTTAGCTGTTTAGCTTATTTGCTAACAGTCATGTGTTTGTTTTTGTTTACAAGAGTATGGCACGGTGGTCCTGGATGGTTGCAACTGAGTCTAAAAAGTCAAACAGATTAAAATGTTGCTCAAGCTGAAGTTGATCCATGTCACATTTACTAATCATCTTTATTTTGTTTGTTATTATTTTTATCATTTATATTCATTATTCCTTGTATGCATCCTCTTATGTATGACAAAGAGGGACCAACATACCACTTGACAGCCCCATCTATTACATAACTTTAATCTTTTTAAAAGAGTAAACAATCATGTTTTCGCCTCAAGTCGACGCCCTCAGCAGCTGCACCATGAAGATACCTCCCAGCACTCAACTTGTGGGTAGTGTGCTTTTCCCACTTTGCTGTTTCTGTAACTTACTGAAGCATTCAGTCTTGATGGATCCCATTTTCAACTGAAGCCCTCCCTAGCTCAATAATTCCAAAGCATCTCAGGACTCATGTGCAGTCAAGCAGCAGAGCTGACAGATTGATTAACTCAAATCCAATATGGAGCGTTAGTGAGAAGGAAATCCTCCAGTCTGCTGCGCATAGCCGTACAGCTGATGAGGGCCTTTCACTCCTGATCACAAGTCCTTGATGACATGCGAACATGCAGCTTCTTGCTTTCTCTTTGGATTGCAAACAGTGTGCATGGCAGTCATGTAGACCTGCACAGTAAAAAAAAAAGAAAAGAAGGAAAACAGAACAAAGCCGACAGGCAGTCCTTTGGGGAATGCATGTGCAGGAAGACATAGGCACTCACATCGGTGAAGCTGCCTACCGATCTAAATGCTCCACAGCGGAGAGATAGCCATGACCTTTGGACACAAAAGGTAGGAAGTGTATTACATCTGAGAGTCTGTTCTGATGTAGCTGCATTGAAGTCGGACAATGACCTGCTGAGAGGTCGGTCGATGTGTCAGAGGCAATGTTGCACTTTCCATGAGGAAGAGGAAGAAGAAAAAGACTTAGATAAGTTCAGACGGAATCCAGTGTGCTGGTATCTTATGTTTCAGTTCTGCAAACAGAATGGCTGAGATCAAAAAACCAGGTTTGACAGGAGGTCACAAAGCCTCATTCCCACTTCAGCGCTCGTCTTTTTAAGGGTTTGTTGCTATTGATTTGTGTAATGTTAAAAACGCCAGTGAGAGCTGCAGCTTTGCAACGCTCTACAGCCCAAAAGTTTGAAGTTAAATGATTTTCTTAGCGTTAGAAAATGAAAGAAAACACATTTTAATTAGTCGTCAAATCTAATACACTGAAATGAAATTGCAGTATGATGATGATGAAGATGAGCTTTTACAAAAGATGAAACAAGGCTCAACTTAAAAGTTGAATCTTTACTTAAATATTGCAGATTTGTTTTAACCTGCTAAGAAAGGCAGATTCATCTGGACATGATAGCATCTCAGTTACTGCAGATTTGTTGGCTGCACTTCCATGATGAGAAACGCCTGTTCCATCATCCCTAAGGGGGCTTTATTGTTGTGGTTCCTAAACTATTGCACTTGAGGAACCCCCTTAATGCAAATGCTGAAAAGCTGTGGATCCCCTTCCCTTCCCGTACTGAACCCAGAGTTGGTTTTATGCTTACATAGTGAGATTCTCCCATCAATATAATATTCTGGCTAGTTGTTGTTGCACACCTACACAGAACATTTCGTCTGCAGAATTTGCACAGGGATGTTTTTTATCGAGTCATTGGGAATGTTCACATCAGTGGCAAATTGTCATTCAGTGGTTTTGCGAGTATATCCCAGACATACATATATAAACATACATATACGTAGATACACAGTCAACCAATCAGAGAAGGCGTGTTGAAAGTGTCACCAGAGCCAGTCACAAGCTATGCAAGTGTCTCTTTGTTGCTGCTACTATATTCAAACTTTGTACCACTATGCCCGAGCGTCTTATTGACTTCATGTAACAGCACTCATGCTTGTTTGATAAGTGAGAAAAATACTCTTACAATGATCACAAAGAGAATATTTGGCAAACAATTACCAATGAGCTGAATACTGAAGATAATATGTAGCTGCTAAAGCAGCTCCTCAAACTGTCCCACAGACATCCTAAATTATGCTCCTAAGCACCATGGTAGGTACAGCTTCAGCTGCTGGATTAAACAATTAAACTCCTTTTCTCCTTGTTCTAGAATAAATCACTCAATTTTCATTCTGCATCATTTATTTGCATCACACTTGGTGTGCAGAGACAAAAACGTTGATATTCACCTCTGAATTATTTGCAGTTTTGTGTCGGTATCCACATCAGTCTCAGTGTATAAAGGCCTTAAATTCAATCTATTGATGAAGCAAAAGTTAGCTTAGCAACATATAACCTTTTTTTAAAAAAAACAAAAAACAAGAAACTCATTGTGGCGCCAAAATGACAACACTGATGCGGTTTCTTTAGACGGGCGCTTTACAGTAGTTTCAGGCACCTTATATAATCACAAGAAACAAAATTGTGAATGAAAATGCTACCTCGTGGCCACCTGCCACGTTTGGAGGTCTTCACCATATTAGTTTGGCTTTGTGCAGTCTTGTGCTGCTAGCTGCACATCAATGGGCTGCATACGTGTCTCGGTCAAAGTCCAGTGCATATCTGGGTGGATCTCTTGCAGTCTTTTATATTCTGGACCAAACCTCGTAATATTAGCAGCTTTACGATAAAAATGTTATTATAAACACTATAAAGACAAATAAAATTCTCTTTCATATTCATATTCGTATCTCATAAAGAATAATAATTTTCAGACAAATAATTTTAGCATTTAGAACAAAAACTAAATATTTAGCCTCAATGACACTTACACATACAAGTTTACACACTTTGATTTCCACTTGAAGAACTTGGTGTATTTCTGTGAAAATATGGAAGCATTGTGTTTTAGCAGCAGTGCTGAGCACATGCGTAACATTTACTTAATAGAAAATGAAAAGTGTTATCTGATGAGGGAGAAAGAGTGTGCTGTCATTCTAAGATGAGGTGTAAAAATGCATGTTGGTTATGTGATTATCAGTTTTTCTGCTGTGCTGCCTTTGTCAATTTGTCCTAATTCCATATTAATACCAGTGAAATCTGTTGACTAATGGTAATGTTGTAGGAACAACAGTTAGCTGAACTCAAAGCACAAATAATGCTTTAATAAATTTGAACTTAAATCAAACCAAATTAACTTCTTGTCACCCTAATGCACGTTGTGGCGCTTCTCTTTGAACCTCAAACAATTTCGTTGCAACAGAGAATAAAACCATCATTTCAAGCTGGAGTCATGTGGCCAGCTTAAACCACTGGAGTCCCTGTAAGAGACATTGAAAGTAGCTGTCTTAATGAGTATTTTGAAGCAGTCTTTTGGTCTAATTAAGGCAGCAGCCTGCCACTGTAGCTTCACCTGGTTACCTCAGGGAGCTGACATGCCTCCATTACATTACTAACCAACTCGCCCTCTGCCCCCCTCTGTTCCTCTGCTTTCATCTTTTGCATAACCACTTTACCACATCTTTGTGATTGCAGCGGACAGATTTGAAGACATCACATTGATTAGTGTCCAGTGTTTGATGCTTTTCTGCTGAGAACACTGTGAGGTTTTAATGCAGATTTATGCAGAGCTGTAGGCTACTATACCTCTAAAAGACCACTACTTTCAGACTTTTAAATCAGTGCACCGCATTATACACTGGTACTGTACATTATTTCAAGTTAAAATCCATTACATTTTTTTCTTCTGTACAATATGACATGCTGCCATATCGTGTGAGTGTTTTATTTTTCATGTAAAGCAGCTATACCTGATTTTATTTTCCTCTCATTAAGAAAAATGCTTTTTGAGCAATATATAATGTGGTAAATGTGGTCATGTTATATTTAAAAACTGACTCCTTTATTGTTGATATGTACATGGTGGAAGCTGCTAATGCTAACTAGCTTCTAAACCTGCTATGATGGTCTCTCTCTGAGCACAGACGGGAGGACAATTTCTTTTTTTGTGATTGAGGGTTTTTCATAGGGTTACTATGGGTCTCTATTTTGGTTGCATAATGCTAATGAAATCTCAAACATGAAATAATCAAGTTGGTACAGTTGTGTATTTGGTACTACTTGGTACTGTGACTGGTGTTTGGTACATGCGTGTTGCCTCAATATTCACATGACCTAATGTTAGACTGGAAAAGCAAGGAGTGAAATCACACCTTATAATGTGATTATAGTGAATGTGTTTAGTTTTTTTACATCACGCTTTCTGTTGTTTCTGGATTATTTTGATTGGCTTAAGGCTCATTTAGGGCTCTATGTGTACGGTGGTCTCTTAAAGACAGACAAAGATTATTTTTCTCCTTGTTTTATGTGATTATGAGATTTTGTCTGTTTTTGGGGCCAGTTGCAGATGTTTTACCTGATGTAGCAAAAGTTGAAGCTATTTTTAAGGGTAGAAAAGCATTTGCATGGTAGTAAAAAAAAAAGATTTGCACTAGTAGATAAAACATTTATTTTGTAAACAGCTGCAAAATGCATGACTGTTAGTTGTGGATGGAGACCTGTCTGTTTTAGTGACTTTATATCAGTGTTAAATCTGGCAAAATGGCAGCACACAAACACAGACAGCAGACAAGAGATTGGACAGAGAGAAGATCCTGAAAAGAAATCATTAAATACAAAAGGTTGGTCAGGTTTTTTGTCCTGAGTCCAATTTCAAGTCTTCAATGTGCAAGTTCAGTTTGAGTCTTAAATCATTGAAAATGGAAGTAGGCAGATTGTTCATTTGCTGCTGTGGCTCCTAGACGGTGGAACAACATGCCGCCGACATTTGCACCATTACTGATATCTGCTAATTTAAATCGAAGCTAAAGAAGGATTTTTTTAGACAGGCATTTATTCCCGACTAGAGTAGTTTTGTTTTTAGGAGTATTTTATTGTTATTATTTCATTCATTTTATGCACTCTTGGAAAGTTCCTAATACCCTGCATTACTGCAGCTTTTATGTATTGTTTTAAGTCTTTCACATTGTATGTATCTTTTATGGCTCAGTTGTAAAGCACATTGAGAACCTTTTGGTTATCGTAAAGGGTTATACTATTAAAATTTGTATATTGGACACACACACAACTAGATAGATGTGTCCAAACTTTTGACTGGTACTGTAAGTGCAGCTTGAGTCCAAGCCCCAGATTTAAGTCTATCTCTGTGGTATGTTTAGAATATTTGAACAGCTTGTATTGGTATTTTCGTTACTACTTAAACAAAGTGCTGCAAATGTTTCTTGCTCCAACACACCTGACTCAGATAAATGACTCATTATGCAGAATTTGATGGGCTCTTAGATCAATTTACATTGATTCAAGTGTGTTAAAGCAGAATTGCATTGCCGTTCTCACAGCACTGACATGATATCCCTGATTTATACCAACAAAACCCACCAGAACTCAAACAGGTTTTATCTGTTTACAGATGTTAGGTTTCAGGTGCGTGCTGACAGGTATTTTAATGTCATTTTAAAAAGTGTGATGTGCATAGCTCAACTCAAATTTGCATAAATGTAAAAACCAGTATTTCCTGCATCCGTCTTGATGTTGGTGTTTCTTGTTGGTCCTGTGCTAACAGTGTTAATGTGCAGTGAAAAGAGAAATGCTTTCAACCCAGTAATCTATGAACACAGAGGCAGTCATCTACTTAACTAATTACCTAAGGAATCTACCAAGAGCTATAGAATGAAGGAGAATCCATAGACACCCATAACATTCAAACTATTATTGCTATGAATGATGCTCGATTGAGGCTGAATAATAAGAACAACAGAAACTAACCTGCTCGTCAGAACCCTCAGGTTCTGTAAAAATCTGCTGGTCTTGATAAAGGCATGTGAACATAAAGCTGCAGGAATCACAACCTTCTGCAGCTGCTAGTGTAAGCTTCTGGTTGTTTGGAAGGATTAACTGTCACGGATTTTCCAATCAATGACCTCAGGGTGTTAATGCAAAAATGACAAAACATTGATTTTTAAAACCCAAAGCAAAATATCTTATCCTGTTTGGCCTTGTTGCTTGCTTGCTGTTGGCTTTATAGGAAAAAAAACTAAGTAAATTGGAAATCCTATATGGTCTGAGACATTTTCCACAGAACTGAGAGTCACTTGTCTTTTAACGACAATAAACTATGTTCATTGTTCACATATGACAGTATTTCAAAATATAAAAATAGTACTCGCCTCAGGGCATACAGCTGATCAGTTTGGCCCATGAAATGCTGCTAACACTATAATTATTCCCTGATTTTACTGGCTTTACACTATCCTAGGGCGAGAGGAATTGCAAATGTGTTATTTTTCTTTTTTTAATGATCAAATTCCTTTAATTCCCAATTGGGCACATCACTTTTTTTTTAAAAGATGCACCAAATATAATAGTTTTCCCAAATAATAGTGTCAAAAATGTGAAAACCAATTTAACACGCTCAGTTATTCTTGCTTATTATTGTGCATGCACAGTGCTGCATACCCAGGTGTCATGTTCCCATCACTGCACATCCAGAGCTGTTGGATACCCATCACTGCTGCAAAACCATTTGACCTGGAAGAGGAAACTATCTAACTGTGCACACTGCACGCAACGCTCAGACATATGAATATGTGATGCTGTTACAGCGTTGTGTCCTTTCACGTGGAGTTTCTGAAACAGCCAACAAGTCATGGGCAAAAGAAGAGGATATTGATAGATTTGACCCGACTGCAAGACAGCTGCTACTTAACTAAGTGATTGAAAAG
Organism: Pseudomugil gertrudae; assembly: GCA_037177535.1. NCBI lineage: Eukaryota > Metazoa > Chordata > Actinopteri > Atheriniformes > Pseudomugilidae > Pseudomugil > Pseudomugil gertrudae. The sequence goes on from JBAMHV010000010.1 coordinate 9,233,207, forward strand.
CTGAATAAAGAAGCTTGAATGTCATTCTTATTTGAAATGATGGTAGCAAGGTCCCTGCTGGTTCACCTGAGATCACAAACTGGGAATGACCGCTGTGTGAAATTAGAGACTTTCTGACTTTAAAAAACTGGAAGGCCAGTGCAGTGTCTTGGAAAGGTGCCACATGTACTCTTGGGGAATCAAGTGAGCAGAGCTAACACACAATTTAAACTTTAACACTTTCAATCCAGTGTAAACGCATTTTATATTGCAATGTAATAATATTTCATAATTTCAACCATTTTCCAAAAACCTCTTGCTGAGTACTCATCTGCTTTTTATTTGTATCGGCCTTGCTTTCTGTGAAGAGATACCAAACTGACATGTTTCAAATAAAAAATCAGTGTTAGAAATTTAGAAACATCGGCAATGAACAAATAGGCCCTTTATTCAGGTCCACCCATGCTTCTGCAGGGAAAATTCCTCATAATTATTAAAGCTACATTTAACTCCTGAGTACTTAAAAAGAGCTTGTTTTCTAATGTCTCCCCACATTTACTTTGAATTTTAATAATTCATTAGACACAGGGGAAAAAACTGCACCATTAAGTCTAAGAACCTCTTTAATATGTTTGGCTTAAATTGAACTACTGCTAACTATCATATGATGATGATGATGATGAATAATTCTGACTCTCTGGCCTGTTGGTCACTTTGTGGTTCTCAAACAGGAATACTTGCTTTTTGCTGGTGGTCATTTTTCCTGTTTTAAAAGAAAAATGTTTAAATTAGATGATATAGTTAATGTAGTGGTCAGTGCACGTATATGCATATTATGAGCATTCATACAACTGATAATATTAGATATAAATACATTTATACATATTAAATACATAAATATAAAGGCATTAGAAATCAAAACAGCTAAAACAATCAAATAAATACTATTTTTTGCTCAAATATGAACCACGTCAAAAACAAAGAAGACATGATATCCTTTATCCTTTATGGTGATGCAATGCTTTCCTCTTATGACTGGCTTAAACCATCTGAAGGAAAACATATAAGCTTCCTTTTTTATTTTCCCCCCAAACACGATGCATCATGCTCTCACAGATGGAAGTCCCCCCTCCCTGTCTCACAGAGGTATTTAAAGCTCCGGCTGCCATTTTTAAGGAGCTGTGATGTAACTGGTGGGAATTCAAATGTAATTCTGGTGTCGAGGGGGGACCGTTATCGTAAATGTTTGATGAAGTACGAGGCACTCTGCTCGCATCACCCAGGCATTTCCGAGGCTGCCTGTGGAGGAAAGGGCTTTTTAAAGAGTCACTCGTCTCTGTCAGGGCCAGGTGGAAGCCCTCGGGCACACATGAATCATGGGGAGGTTACCATATCCATAGAAATGTGCGCGCTGCCTGCAAAACACGCACGCAAACACAGTTTCGTGCTGCCTTTCATACACATCTCAGACATTTTTTCCCCCTGCTTCTGTCTCAGCATCTTGTTCTCCGCCTCCGCACTCTCTCCTCTGGGAGCCAACCAGATCCAGTTTATCTCTTTAATGGACATTTATATCATTTGGCAGGTGAGGCCTCCCATTTCTCACCGCTATGTAATCTCTCAGACTCTCTGCCAGTCACAAAACACGATATGACTGCAGTCAATTCTAACGATTATTGTCATTTATCTAAGGTCTCAAAACTGGAGAAGGGCCAGTGGGCGTTCCCTGACAGGGAAGCATCAGAGCGTGGCATTTCACCATCTGGGCCACACTGGGTTCAGCACAAGAGTGCCTGATCTAGATACATCACTCGCCATCAACGGCTTCGGAGTGCTTGCTGCTTGTCATACAGCACAGGACGGGCGACAGAGTGCTCACACTGCAGCTAGCATGATAGCAGGAGCCTCTGTCCACTCCCTTTCTTTGTCTTTTTGTGTCTCTTGGCATTGTACAATATGGCCAAAGTCATGCTGTTGTGATTATTGCTGCTTAAAGTGATACTCCAGAGTAGATCTATACAGAATGAAAATGTACCTGGCATGCTTAAGAGGATGCTATTAAAAGTAGATTATTTCTTTGCAGACATTAACTAAAACTAAAGCTTGCTTCATAGCGGAATTGGATTTTAACATATCAAAGCCAACATTACAACTTTGATCCACCAATTTCTTCAGTCAACATACTGTAGGTGGCCTTTGCTTTCATCCTTTTTGCATTTCCTGTTAATCATCAGAAACTAACAGGAAAACAAATGTTTCAGGATGCTCTTTGATATACTTTAAATGAACCCTGTTCTGCCTCAGTGGATAGCACAGTTCATTCAGCAGCGTGAATGCTCATCAAACTCAGGTGCGAACCAAAGAAGCAAACTCTAGCTTGTAAACCGGGTATCTCGGTTCACTTGTGAGTAAACCCTGGTCGGTTCACTAACAGCGTCAAAGCAAATGGACCATCTGATGAACCGAAGAGAAGTGGTGAGGTAGAATGTGTCATAGCACAAACGTTTGAGCTGCTCTTTGCCTCTCCTGCTGCTCATAGTGGGCAGATCCTTGTGAAAACCTTATGTTTTTATGCCAAAAGGAAAAAACGGAATCCTCAAGACTGCAAACTGCAAACTGTTTACGTTTGGTAAATAAATCAGCTGTAATAAAAGGATATCCAGTTTCTATCCTTTAATGAATACGCTGGGTTTTCTACTTTATCTGGTTGTTTTTTCCTCTTGAACAGTTATTTGGGGAACTGCATGACATTGTCTAGGTAGTTTGTTTAACTCAAGTAAAGTCAAGTGAAAATGTAAATCAAGGGAAAATGCAAATATTCCGTCATTTTAAGAAACGTTTGCATCAATAAAACCACTGAAAATGTTGCAGTACATATGCCAGGCCTGTAAGTTGCACTGTAACCCTCCCACCGGTTTAAATCAAAAAACCGAATAAGACATGTAGCATATGCAGAAACTCATGCAATAGATGCAAACATCTGAAGAAGATATCAGGGAATCGAGCTAAAGGGAGACCCATGTGGGTATTGGAATTGTTACCAGGTTTAACTGACTGGAAAAGCCATATCAAGCTGCACAACTTCTGCAGCTCAAATGCAACATTTGCTAAGGTTGTAGCTTTTGCTGGGGTAACAAATACAGGTTACAAGAGAGGTGGGGCCACAGCATCATAAGGAAAAGTATCATTTAAAGCATCAAAAATCACTGAAGCTTAAATGTGCAGTTTTTAGATCTGCTGACTTTGGAATCAGTTTATAAGGTTAGCATTTTTCTGGCTCCAAAAACTGAGTTTCCTTGTGGAAAACTATGATTATCATGCAGAGATCACACAAAATGCTCTAATTTTTCCCCTCAGTGTTTGCCATAAGCATGATTTGTCTGTCACAGTCTGTTCACTCCTTTCTCCTGAAAACAATTTATTCTGGACACTTCAGGGGATTTGTTGCCTTTTTTTACCTGTCTGGGAAAACCTTCAGTTTATAAATAAATTAAATAAAATCAAATAAATTAATTATAATTTTTGCATTGACCTGTTAAAGTTCAAACTGACTGTAACTTTACAAAACACATCTTAGCCAGGTCATTTTCCCAATTAGGGAAGTCTTGGGTGGACTTTTTCACTTAAACTGTAGAATTTATTTAATGATATTCAGCTTAGTCAGCTATTTTTTCTCTCAGCTTGAAAAGCAGCTGAAGTCTAGCAGGATGTTACACCATTTGGATCTCTGGTGTTTTTAAGTAATAGATCTGGTAAGGAAACATCATAGGTCTATGGCGAGGTCTCGGAAAAGAGATTAGCTTTAATCCACCATTTATCTAGATCAATAGATCCAGCCTGGCTGCCCCACTACCACAGCTACAAATGATGTAATAGGACTCCGTTATGTTGGCCATCTATCTGAAGTGGGTCTGTGACTAATTGGATTACTGTCAACAGAAGTTAGCTGGATTATAATTGGGTTTGACTGTATCATTAAAACTTCATTGGGAAGATTTTGCCTTGAATTTTCCACAAATCAAGTCAAATCTAATTGATTTTGGGAAGGTTGCACATGTGCTGCTTGTCTGGTATGGTGTTTTCATCTTCTCCTATTATAAAGAAGCATAGGAACTCCTCCTTTAAAACAATAACAGCAGCAACAATAAAACCAGCTCATGCTATTCAGGTCCGAACTGGTCTATGGCATATGCAGAAACCATGAATCTTCCTCAACAGCCGGTAGTGTCTGTAGTGTTTTAAATTTAATCCTGTGAAGGTGATGTGGGGCTCATGCTTTCTACAAAACAGTGTTTTGAATTATATACGCTGACCATGGGCAGCGAAGGAACACTGAAGGTTGGCACTTCGGCATAATTGGCAACATTTTCCTCCCTTACAGGTTTGTTCTAGCAAACAAAACCCTCTTTTGGTCCTGCAACCTGCCAGGTTTTCCTTCCTACAGCCTGAGCTCTTCTACAATTTTCTGTTTGGTCAGCGCTCAGGCAAACTGGGCCTTGTCATTTTTATGCACATACTTAATTCCTCCAGAGCTGTTCAATCACAGAGAACCTCAGTAGTGCTGGGCATCTGCTCTGTTATGGGACTCGTCTGTGCATTTATCCCTCCCTGTGCAAAGAGCCATGACTGGAGTGTCATGTAAATTTGATAGCAGCCTCCGCTGTTGCTTCTGGCACCAGTGGAGAGCAGAGAACTGAAAAATAGGTCCTTAGTTCTTAGCTTTCTCTGGATGCTTAAAATATACATAAGCTCCACTTTAAGCTTGATATTGTAGTCTGCTTTATGTTACTGCCTGGATGATTGGAAAAAATGGCTTCTGTTAATGAAGTCAGGAAAGGATTATGGGTAAGCAAGTTGTCAGGGCGAGTGAGGAAGCTAATTAGAGGCGTTTATTGATCTAATAACTTCCTCGTTGCTCTTTTTTTGTTAAGACAAGAGAGCTGTGTAATTCATTTATACTGTGTGTCAATGTGGTTCTTTGTTTTGTTTTTTCAGAAACCTGCTGGATAGAGACACATTCTCCAAGTCTGATCCAAGTAAGTCCATCTTTTATCTTTTTCTTTCATGCACACGCACATACGTCCACGCAACAGCTCACAGCAGGCCGCACGCTGGAAAACTACTCACATCCTATACGTGTACGCTCAGACATTAAATTCTGCAGACAAACAGTCACCACATGCTGACAGATTTTAACTGAACAAATACACATTTGGATTTACTACTTCACACACACACACACACACACCCCACACACACACACGCATGCGCTGCCTTGCATGGTGAATCAGTAATCATTTGCATATGTCAAGGGTCGTATTCGTCACTGTTCTCTGCTCCCAATGTGAGTGAGGAGAACCAGATCATCTCTTAACATGTACCAGCCAGGCTTAAAATACATTTTTTTAATTAAAGGTACACTGGTGCACATGGGAGAAAAATGACTTGCACTGAAAATAATTTAGTTTTTATGTCAAATGTGTGAAATATAAACTTTCTGTTACTTTAACCCTTTAATGTCCTGGTCAACCATTTGGTAAATTTGCAGTTATGATGGAGTCCTTCAACAAATTGTGAAAATAAATCTGGTAGAGTAGTGTCTACCAAATGGTTTGGGTATGTACAACCCAAATATATATTATTAGTAACTTTAAGGTCTTTACTCAAATTTACTAAAAAATATTTATACTGATTACTTTTGTTAAATAAAAACAGAAAAATGCAGAAAAAATTTTTTCTGGCCTTTTTTCCTTAGCGTGAACATCAAAAAGGTTAAATATCATTTCAGTTTACCACATACCTACATCACTGTAAATATGAAAATGTTTACCAGCCCATTTTTTAAAATTTGGTACCCCTGTAAGTAAAAAAAAGCCATGTCAGGATGATGGAAGTCTAATAATATTGTCATTTAATTTAGTCAGTTACAGTGTAGGAAATGATCATGCATCTGTAAAGCAGAGAAGCAGAGATGCCGTGGTGGTTCTCCAAATCAAATTCTGTTCAGGGCTTCAGAAGGACGCAGGCTGGCCCTCGTCTAGTCTGCAATAATACATATTAATATCTGAATGGCATAAGTAGGGATCTAAGTATGCGGGGGAGTGGATGCTTGGGGTGGGGTGGCTGTGGTCCCTGTTCGGGGATAGCTGCTGGTTGCCCTGGTCTCGGGTGGTCCTGGCCTGCTTCTGACTTTTGAAGGGAGGGGGTCGCCTTGGCATGATCACCTCTCTGAGCACTTTTTACCCCGTACGCTCGGCATGATCACAGTCACTGAGCTATTCTTTAGGTTTATCCAGGTTGAACATGTTTTGCTTGTTCATCTATGGCGTATTTAGCACTTGTAGATCTTTGACCCCCCTTGGGGCCCCGTGAGAGATTTGCTTTGTTTTTTGTACAGGTGTGGTGGATGGAGTAGTGTTTGATCAGATTGCAGTGTTTCCTTTGTGGTGTCTCTCTCTTCTTCTATTTGTGTTTCTCTTTTTTTTATTTTTCTTTGTTGTCTTTCTGTCCTCTCTTCTTTTCCGGTCGGTCCAGCATAATACAAAAATCATGTGGAACACATAATAGTCCAAAATAAATAATAAATAATGAATTCTGATTACTAAGAGGATCTCTGTATATACATACAGTATATATATATGATGATCCTCTTGGCAGAGCAAATTTGCTCAGCACAATACCAGCCAGACCATCATTCTGCCTGCTTTGATGCTGGACAAGACATGTAAAAAAAAAAAATAAATAAATAAAAAAAAATAAGAAGGGGTCTACAGCAGCATTGCTGCTCATTGAGAAGAATAATAATGAAACATGCATTTAATCAGTCTCCCCAAAACTCTCCAGTAGCACCAGAAATGTTGTTACAGGTATTTCATGTCAATAAATAAAGAAAAAGTTGGGTTAGGGGTCTGAAGACTTGCTGAATTTAGGTAAATATTCACCAGACTGGCTGCACTGCAAGTCTTTTTCCATACTTGTACAGGTGCATGTGTCGCAAAATGTGATAATCCCAATTTTTTTGTGTAAAAATTTGCTAATGGACCAATTATTTTGAGACCATTTATCTTACTTTGTTTATTTTGTAAAACACTAAGGCACAATTGGCAAGCCAACAAAAAATTATCTTGATTTAGAAGCATTAAAATTCACACAGTTGTACTGTGCTGTATGTGTAACACTGTGAAACAGTTACACTTTCTGTAGACTGAAAATGACCTAAGCCGACACACTTGATTTCATGCAGGGATAATTACATTGTGCTTTGTGTGTCAGTGGAAGTTCTTTTAATGAAAACTCTTCAAACAGAACGATCGATGTGAATTTGTTATCAAACCCAAACTTCTAAGTTAGAAGCATTGCACCACATGAGGCACACCTGTGGATATGATAACATCCTCTTGATGGCTATGTGCACAGTTACTTCTCTGTGCACTGACAGATCCAATGTTTTATTCAGCGACCATTCATTAAGTCACGTTTACATGAGAAAGCTTTCTTAGCTGTCACATGGAGGACTCAGGCGCCGTGCTGGCATCACCTTGCTGATCACTTCTGCCACTTAGAAGTTTTGGAAGACAACAATGATGAGACAGTAAATGTCTGAAAGGGCTTTTTGTTTCATTTTCAGCTTCCTCTTTAATCAATACTTTTGAGTCAGGATTTCTTAATTTGGATAAAACTGATGTAAGGCTGCTTATGTGCAAAAAGCAAAATTCTTTGTAAAAATATAATTTTTGCTTCCTTTTTAAATTGCATAGCATTCATTCTTTCAGCACCTTGCATAGATATTCTGCACTTTTGGACTCTGAGTGCAAACCCACTGGTGTTTTTAGGCATGGTTGGCTGTGTTCAAACCCATAATTGATGAGCCCCCTGAATCATGGATTGGACCTTTAAATGTCAGATGGTGGGAAAGGGAGGATGAGCATCCCTGCCCACCCCAACATTTATGCAAGGAGGCACTTGTGCTGCGTCCATGTCTCTGCTCTGCTGACAGCACTGGCCCCAGTCACACAGCATTAGACCGGCTCAGCAGAGTCACACACACACAGACATACACACACACTTACACACACGCATACACGCACACAATGGTGCACACTTCCAAAGCCTCTGGCAAGCTCACGGACCATATTCATATTAGCTTATACAGCTGAACAGCAATCCAGTGTCTTACTTTTCTGCATGTTTGTGAGCATGTGTGTGTGTGTGTGCACAGTGGTTTCACAGCTACTCTCTCTTCTTCAGCAGATTGGAAAAGGGGCATTAGGCAGACAGTAACACTGTCAAAGCATCCACCTTTAGTATGAAGCAAATCTACTACCTTCACAACGAGCCAGATAACTAGGAGAAGGTGCCAGTGCACGAGTACTATTGAGAGAAATACATCTCAACTATAGTGACTGTTATGTTGCCTCTGGGCTGAACAGTATAGCAAGAAAACATCTCATTTGGAGCTCCATGGAAACGTTAAAGATACACTTGACTCAACAAGTTTATTGCAAAATATTTCTGATGCAACAACTTCACCAGCTATATAATAAAAACCACTGGCCCTATACTGGGTAGTTCTTAGCTTCGCATTGGATGAACTCCTCAAAAGCCTCTCAAGATGCCGTGTGTTAACAGAAACAAATGACTCTGACTCAGCTGAGTTAGGAAATGGATCCGGCATGTTTCCCTGCATTATCCGACAGAAGATGAGAGATTGAGATCAAAGTGAAAACCTGGAACTATTTGTTGTGATGCTGGACATTTTTTTCCATTAATAAAAACCTTAAAGTCGCTTTCGGGTTCTTGGAGCTCTTGGGACTCTGGTCTGCTTGCAGTGTGAAGACAAGTGGACCATTAAATGAAGAGAGGAAGGGATGAAGAGCGGGTTGTAGAATAACATGATTAATAGCTCACTCTTGCTGCTCATACTAGGCACTTTTATTAGAAAATTAGGCTAATATTAGGCTTAAAACCAAATTATGAGCTGGATTTTTGTCTTCATCTTGTTTTTTTTTTTTTGGTTGTTGGACGTTTCAGACAATATAACCCTGTTCATGTAACTGCATGATGTCTGTGCCAGCATTTATCCATACTGCCTGTGTGAAGGCACAGATGAATGGCTCTTTAGCATGCTTGGAAGGAACTTGACGAGCAGTTTAATTAATCTGAATCACCGAACTGAATCCCCCAGACTATCCTGGAATGAATGTACCCTTAAGGCTCATTTATGTATGTACGTAATCTTAATTCAAGCATCCCTGCCTTCATATGTGTACCATATGCTGGCAATACATCTACAAGAGGACAGTGCAGAGACAGTGGCAAACAAGGTACTGATGGAGGAGATCATGACAATGTACATTTTCAGACAGTGACACAAAGCAGCAGAAAGCGCAGCAGATTGTGTCAGTGGTGGACAGTAGTCAACATTTACAAAACAAATGTGCTCTGACACTCCTCTATCAGTCTTCATCAAGGCTTTCTGTTGTTCTGCCATAACTTTCTGTGGAATTGGCCCACATTGGCCAGTTGTCACTCCACACATGCCTAAGTGAGCCTTGGGCCCCCACAGCTCTGCCCGCTGTCCTTCCTCTGACTACTTTTCGGAACACCCCGCAAGACCCATTGTTTTGAAGATGCTCTGACCCAGTCCCCCAGCCATAATAATTTGGTTTCTGTCAGTGCTGCTCAGATCCTTATACTTGCCAGTTTTTCTAACACATCAACATCAACGACTGCTCTCTTGTTGCTTTATACATTCTACCTCTTGACAAGTGCCCTTGTAACACTTATTATTTTTTCCTGGCAGCGGTTGCCGAGGCGTCTATTACATGAGCTCAGTAAAACACATCTGCTGCTCCAGACGCAACGGAGTAAACTTATGTATTCCTTGTGTTTGCAGTAAAGGCTCTGAGTTTAAGATTAAGATAATAGAAAATAAATTATGTAAAATAGGATAAAATCCATGATTTTGTCTCTCTAGTTATTTAATCAATAGGCAACAGATCATCTATTGACTTCTGCATATTGACTCCCTGCATTAGTACTGCAGGTAATAAAGATGCATGTTGGCTCAAAGGGCATTGACTCTATAATCATAAACACATGTCATAAGATCAACTTTATTATTTTATGCAGTAGTCAGACTGTGTTTTGTTCTTATTCCATGCTAGTGCAGGAGCCAGCCGGATCGTCTTTACACTCAGTATGAGTTAATAAGCTCGCATCAGCTGCAATTTTGTTTCTTTCTTTTTTAGTGCCATTGTACACAAAAACAGGACTGATCAGAGTTTGCAATTATGGTCTCTTAGAGTTATTGATAATTATTATTTATTTGGAATGAATTAGAAACAGGAACTCTGCTCTCCTTTCATGTTTTAAGATGGTCTTAAAGGGATAATAAATAACTAAATAGAAAATATCAGTCATTTTGTTGTTATATTAATGTTCTTTCAGCAAAAATAAATAAATAAGTAAACAAACAAATAAATAAATAAATTCATTTTCTACACCACTTAGTTCAAATCGGGATTGTGGGAAGCTAAAGCCTATCCCAGCTGCTAGCTAACTGAGTAATTGCATCATTACAGTTTTTTCTATTCAATGTGAAATTCTGAAAGAGTTGTAGGTCCTGAGGTGATTCTTTAATTATTTGGTTGATATAGTAAACAGTGAGGATGTCATCAGTCATGTAAATCAAGAGCATGTTGCATTAAATTTAAAAAAGAAAAAGAAAATGAAAACATGTGGTGCCATTTTCTATTCAGAAGGCATACACCCAGTGGTGCAACGCCTCACCATCAATGGTCACAGTCCTGTCGCAGAACAGGATTGTGTCATCATTTTAAAATGGGCCAAATGTGACACTACCAGCAAATGTCTCACATCTAGTTGCCTAGTTTGGAAATCTGGGATAAAGAGTTTGCTTAGTATTCAATATTTACCATGACAGCCAGAGTTTCTTTGGTAGAAATGAAAGAATATTCCATTAGGACACCCACTGGTGCAGAACTTCACCACGGGGGATTTTTGAGTTGTAGACTGTTTCTCAGCTTAAGTGAACAAACATTTATATTTAAACATTAGACTAAAATGAAGTGATTCCTGTCAGAAAACACAATGTTGTGTAGTGACTCCATCACAGATTGGACCATAAGTTAGGATATCAATTGCCCTGATGTTGGTTTTAAAGGATTTAACATTTAATATTTCTACCAAGAAGAATGATAGACCCATTACCTTCAAGCGAGTCTAAATGTGAGCACAGTTAATTAATTATATGTTAAAGCAACACCTAAGTTTGAACCTTTGACCATGGACTTGCAGACAAAGTGCAAGCTAGAGGGCTGAAAGAAATTTCGGTATTGCACTCATGAGTCGCATGAGTTGTCCATTTAAGACCCATGTGATATCGGTCCTTCCATTGGAAGCTCAGTTGTAATACAGATTCCAACCACTAGGTGGAGATATATAAGTAGAAGAAAATGTTCACCTAGTCGAAAGTAGCAACATCCATTAGAACAAAAGTGAAGCCCATGTGGAAGTTCCAAAAACTGCAGTTCACTATAGCAGCCTTTCTCAAAGTGTGGTCCCCGGACCACTAGTGGTCCGCGAGCGCCCCCTGGTGGTCCGCAAGGTGAACAA
>JBAMHV010000010.1:9277301-9294799 GCA_037177535.1 Pseudomugil gertrudae
AAGACGGACAGAACGCATATTTCCTCCTCGTGTTAACATGTTTGGAATGAGAGAGGAAGTAATTATTAAAACATATCCCCTATCCAGTGTTGCTATTTTGGAGCTGTAGGAGGAACTCAGGGCAGATTTGGAGCCAGCCACATGAAGGAGTCACGCATTACCTGCAATAACAAAACTCCTTGCAAGTTTAGAGTGTTTCTTCTTGTTTATCTTCAAAGAAGCTCGGGTCACTCCGCTGCTAAAGAAACCCACACTCAACCCAGCCCGGGTTGAAAACTATCGGCCAGTTTCACTGGTTTCATTTATGTCTAAGCTACTAGAGCGTTCTGTCTTCAGTCAGGTCTCACAGTTCCTCCATGATAAACTGTTCGATCCATATCAGTCTGGCTTTAGACAGAGCCACTCCACTGAAACTGCTCTCCTATCTGTTACCGATTCTCTACGGCTTGCCAGATCCACTGGATGACCAGTTAACCTTTAAAGTCCATGTTGCCTCAGTTGCCCGTACTTGCCGTTTTGCTCTGTACAACATCGGGAGGATCAGACCCTTTCTGACAGAACACACGACACAGCTTTTGGTCCAGGCTTTAGTCATCTCACACATTGATTACTGCAACTCCTTACTGGCAGAAAAAAGTAGTACCCTCAAAATTACCCACAATGCATCTTTAAAAGTAGTTAGCATCAATTGTCACTAGACGTGTCAATATAGACCACAATGCATTGCAGGAAGCAGCTTACAATGGCGGATATAACACGAACATTAAAAAAGTTAACAAAACAGTACAGATCATACATTTTAATTCCGTTTTCATTGGGTAGATATAGTACAAAGAAAGAAAGAAATATAAAGTGAAGAAACAAAATATTTTTGGACCACTTTGGATCGTATTTGCAACGACGTCCTAACGACGTGCGCTGTGGTTGCCATGGTTATAGCTGGTCGTCATGCAATGTCCGACAGCGCAAAAGTAGAGAACTTCGTGTCCGAATCACCAACAGAATGAGGGCGCTATGTTGGGTGCTATATAGTGCAGCCCTATGTAGTGAATGAGGGGTTAGGGCATAGGGTGCACATTTGGACACAGCCCATGTCATCAAACTCTGCACAAGTCTGCTAATTTACACATTGATGTGAGTCAGATGTGATGCAGCAAGAAATCTCTGGTGAACCAGAGTTAGCCTTCCATCACTACACAATGTCAGTGTGGGCAATTTTTTCAGTTACAGTTCTTTATATATTTATTTGTTTTATTTTCTAGTGGAATTCCTGGAAAGAAATGTGGCACCTTCATCGTAAGAGCAGAAGAGCTCAGCAACTGCAGGGTGAGAGTCTTTTGGTTTGCTCTGTTATTTATTTCCAGTTAAACTTGGACTTTCAGAAAGTCAGAAATCCTCCCTGCTTCCCATTTTCTCAACACCTACATGTGTCCTGCACAGCAGCTTACATATGCAGAAAAAAAATCTGAATGAAGTTTGGCAGGATAGATTTGTTATTACAATGTTAAATAGTAGTAAATTTATGGAGTAATTTTTTTCCTTCTTCTTTCTCTTTTATTTCACTTTACTCTTAAAAGCTATGAAAGCCTCAAGCATTGCTTCCTCAGCTTTCTGTTGTTCTGTCTCTGTTTGTTTAACTTATTACTTGTACTATTTTTTGCACACAGGAGGTTTGGGGTTGCTTTATGTCTGTTAGCCTGGTAGGCAAAAAGAAAACATATTCATGCTAAAACTGCCAGCCAGTTCAGAAGAATAGCTTTTAAGTTTAAGACGCAGCATAGTGTTTGAAAGTGTAATATCTTCATTGGAACTTTGAGCTGAGGCAGGATGGACCTGGGAGTCCTTTCAAATGCCTCTTTCTTTAAAAACAGCTATTCCTGGAGATAAGCTGTAACAATTCTTGGCCAGCCTTGTGCTTTTGGTCCCTGTAGATACACATTTTTACTTTTAGAGGTTAAAGATATGACTCAGTGGGGGAAATTAACAATACTTCTGATGTCAGCAGATTTGATTGTAACATATATCATACCACATTCTTGTTTAGGAGTCAGTGATGCTGCAGTTTTGTGGCAACAAGCTGGATAAGAAGGACTTCTTTGGAAAATCAGATCCATTTCTAGTTTTTTATCGCAGCAATGAAGACGGATCGTAAGTTCCCTGTGACATCAACTCACTGTATGAAGAAATGCTGCTGTCATTTCCGCACACAAGCAAAGACACTACACTGCTTTTGGAGATGTCAGCAATGCATGCAGACTATGATCACAATTGTTCATGCTCCAAATGCTCATACACATAGGATATGGTATCTACATTGTGCATGTGATGTTATGTAACACTCAATGATGTATAAATGACATGCCCGCCATCCATCACAAAGGGGAAGCAGTAGATGAGCAGATAAACTAGGACAGAGCTGACAAGAGGAAAATAATAAGGGAAAGGATGGTTAAGATGGAGTTAAGTGAAAACTTTGAGTGGAGGTCACAGTTTCTTTGCCCTGCAGATGCTTTCATTCAAGTTGACTTCAGTATCTCGCATTTAGCACATTCTCTTTCAGTGCAGCTGGGTATTTACTGATGCAGCTTAAATGTTGTGCTTCAGGGTATAACAACAACACGCCTCGGTAACAAAGAGCCAGTCTGGATGCCACACGACAAGAAAAGGGAAACACACATATAATGAAATATCGCCAAAATGTTGTTTTTTGGTAGTTTGTTTTTATATAATAATAATAAGAATAATAATACAGAAACGCACACATTGTTTACCTCCTAAATCCAGAAATAATTTGTCATCTGTTAATACATTTTTCTGAATACAGGTATACCATTTGCCACAAAACAGAGGTGGTGAAGAATACTCTGGATCCAGTGTGGCAGGCTTTCAAGATTCCTGTCAGAGCACTGTGCAATGGAGACTATGACAGGTACCGTGCAACACTTCACCTGTCAATATTCACAAATACTCAAGAAATGAAGAAGGTTGTATTTGAAAGGAAACAGAGGGGAGTCAGACTTGACCCTTAAAAGTAGTATTTTGTGATATTTCTTGTAAATAACTAGCTTACTGACAGCTCAGACCTAATTAAGTAATCAGTAAGTGAAAAGTCAAACCCTGCTGTGCTCTGTGTGATGTGTTTCTGACAACATGCAGAAATGTTGAAGCCTGCTGGGCTCTGCTAATGCTAAAAATCAGACATGTTCACCTATCATTTTCATTTTTACAAACCAGAATTTGAGAAACAGTTTTAAAGTAGCTATGTTTAGGTATATGTTTTTATCTGTGTTTAAACTACAAAGATACACTCACTGGCCACTTTATGTCCAGATTTAACCTACTTTGCCTTCATAGCTGCCGTAATTGTTGATGGCAACTCTAACCCTTTTTTGCATTTTTGGTAGCATAGATTAAAACACGGTGTCTAAAAACATCCCTCAAGGGTGATCAATGCTACTTCTGTGTTTGAAATTTATGCTTGGTTTCACAAAAATGTACCAACGCTGCCTGTAAAGTGAAAGGTGAGGTCCTCTGTGTTTTTCTCTGTCTCTGCAGGAGCATTAAGGTTGAAGTTTATGACTGGGACAGAGATGGAGGGTAAGGAAGCATTTTTTTCTGTTTGTGCAAGTTAAGGTCATTATTGTTTATGCAGCAGTGTGTTATGATGCTCTGTGCATCTATGTCATTTATCTCTAACAACAAATCCCATTTTATAAATCAGAAACATGTTAACTCAACAACAGTGTGAGAAGACACTTCCAAAAAAAAAAAAACCTGCCCTAATAATATTAGTGGTGGGTGTATCTGTGACACACAAATGATCCTCATGCAGGCTGGTGTTTGTTCTGAAACAGCAAAAAATAGCATTGCAGAGCTTTGAATGTGACAGCTTTTCTGCTTAATTTAAACACTATTTGCTACTGTTCATTGTAAATTACCTTTAAAGTCTCTCTCAGGAATAAATATAAAGTTTAACATAAGAAACTTGGGAATTTTCTGTAGTCAGGGCAACAGTTTGGCTCCACTTGTTCATTGAACACACAGTTTTTGACATTTCAAAATACGTGTTGCCCTAAGCTCCCATTAATACCTGACCCTGATTTTACCAGCACAGTTCATTTCCATGAAATTATAAAAGTGGCTGTTACACACACATACACACACACACACACACACACACACATACACACACACACACACACACAGCTTGTGCAGACTCAGGAGCTCATTAGTGATAGCCTTTTATTTGAAGAGATTTTGAAGAGAGAAAATATATAGAAAATCCATGATTTACAACAGTGCACTTATATAAATATTAAAGGCTCCTAATATTGTGGCCCTTGTATTACATTTTCTCTCATTGTAGTCAAGTATTTTATTGTTTTCTTTGTTTTGTTTTTGGTTTTTTTTTAGCCATGATTTCATCGGTGAGTTCAGCACCAGCTACAGAGAAATGTCCAGAAGCCAGTCGCAGTTCCACGTCTATGAGGTGAGTTTTATTCGTACTTGCACAGTTTTACTGATACATGGAGGAGATTGTCATCCTCTGGTTCCCCAGACCTGACCTCAAAACAAATCCTGATTCAGATAATAGAGGCCGTAGAAGCTCACAAACCTGCATTTCTGATTTATTTTGTTAAACATGACATGATTGTTGGCACATGTAAGGATGCTTGTACACGTATGTGCTTATATAGATCTGAGACTGCAGATAAGAAACGTCTCTTTCTCTCTGCACAGACTTTACACACATACTGCACATGAAAAAAGGGAGGAGAAAAATACAAAACATTGGAAATAAAGTAAAATATTTTTCATCCCTGAAGGAAAATAATAAGAA
The DNA here is from genome assembly GCA_037177535.1 of Pseudomugil gertrudae. NCBI lineage: Eukaryota > Metazoa > Chordata > Actinopteri > Atheriniformes > Pseudomugilidae > Pseudomugil > Pseudomugil gertrudae. The sequence continues at coordinate 9,282,142 of JBAMHV010000010.1, forward strand.
AAAATATCTAACAGTGAGGCACTGATAAAGTAATGATTTGTTTCTCAGTAAGTACTGGATAAGATGCTTTACTTTACACCAAGGGATAAACAAAATAAATATTAGCCAGGCAAAGAGTTAATGGTAATGATCAAGTAAAGTTAAGATGGCAGCATTATTAGAAAATGAAAGAGCTAAAGCCTTACATCCTTCCTGGTTTTACAAAAGTCCTTATCGAATTATTCATCAGTAACTTTTCGAAAACCTGCGATGGACTGGTGACTTGTCCAGAGTCCAGAAAACAGGTTTATGATAACTGCAAGCTGCATCTGTCATTTTCCTGATAACAGACCAGTAGCCCTCTATTCAGGCTGGAGTGTGTGTTCACCAATAAGCACTAATTACCCATTAGTTCCTGGTTAGTCTCTTAGTAACTAAGCAAGAAACTAAGGAAATTCTGCATACCTTATTGTAAAGTGGTATCAATGAAAAGCAAAAAAAAAGGGTGACTAGAAAACTAGTATGTGATTTTATCTTGCATTAGTATTGCAGCTACTGTTTTCATTGAGAGCAAAAAGTTTTCCAACTTGTTAGCATTTTTACCTGTGCTGGTGGGCTATTCCAGAGTTGTGAAACAATGTAAACATTGTTCCATATTACTGGTTTACAGTGCTCAGTGAACGTCTCCCCTCATAGTGGCCTCTGCATGTCTGAATTTAAATATCATTTCTCTAACTAATTCTGTAGAAACTTCATTAATACATTTAAAAATGTATTTGAGACATGACAGCCTGAGAAATTATTAACTATAAGTAATACTACTGATGCCATTAAACCACTTTTTAATCCTAAATATCAATGATGTAATCCTAAAGCTGCTGTAACACCACTAAAATGGTAAGATTTTCATTTCTATGTAAACATACTATACTACACAGTCATTTGGCAGACGCTTTTATCCAAAGCAAATTACATGTGATAAGCAGTTATTTTAACCATAGCATTACCCTAACATGAAGCAGATAGATGGTTTACTGCTTCGTCAGCAGTAATGAGGGTTCTATACCGGTCCGCTATGATGACCTGAAGTTAAGCCAAAAGGCTATATTTACTTTACTGGTCAATCTACATTCTTCCTCTCATGGTTACCAGATCTGTTGAGTGATTGAAAAGGTGTTATGACCAACACCAGCAGCCTAAACCAGGTTCCTTTGCTGGTTAGGAGATAACCCACTCTACTACGTGTGCCATAGCCACCCCAAGTGGGTATACTGTGTAAACCCTGGACTACACCCCTGCTGTTAAGACAAACAATTAAAAGACCAGATAGATCAATTCTGCAAAAACAATAATACACAAATAATGGATCTTGTACCCAGCCAGTGATATGTACGTGGACAAAGTCTGCAAAAAGCACCCATTGCCCAGACTGACCAAGATGTGACCAAGATTCACCAAACCAGATACAAAAGGAGCTGATTACTATGATTTTTTTTGTTTGTGTATGCACATAAAGTTTGCCACACAAGCCATTCCTAAAATGCAACAAAGGACAAAAAGTGGAAGTGTACTTGCAGAGAAATTTGCTACCACACACTTCTACTGTTTTATTTTGAGGAATGCCCTGCTCATGAAACCTGAAACTAAAAATAATACTTCTATTATGATCTATTTGATGTCAGTAAATTATAAATAAATTACCTTTTATCTTGAAGCAGCAGTGTTTGATTTACATTTTGTTAGGACTCTGAGCATAGCTAGCATTTTTTTAATGAAGGCACTTCTTCTGGATGAGCTGGTTTTTCCCACCTGATTGTTTCGTATTGGGAATTCATTACCACCGCATACTTATTTAGCATTTTCTTATTGATTAAGCTAGCCTAATTAGTAAACATGTACAAAAAAACTCTCTGTAAGGTTATGTTCTGCATGCACTGACATGGTGGAATTTGCCTGTAATTATAAATTCATTAGGGGTTCCCTCGGTAAAACTCTGTAACTTTTGGTCTTCTTTATTTTTATCTCCTAATAGTACTCCTTTTGTTGTAAGCAAGGAAAGCTGGTGCTTCATAGCATGAAACTTTTTACACAGTTTCAGGCTCTTTACTTATTAGTGCCACCACAACAATTAGGTTTAAGCTAATTTTTTCCTGACTGGCTTGACCTAAAGTCAAAATGGTATAATCCCTTGATTTCATCTTTTAGTCTTCAGCCTCCAAAGCTCTCCTCATCTTGCCAGAAGCCACTAAACAAACCCAGCTAAAAACAGGTTTTATTTTAAGTTTACCAGATCATTTTAAGGAACTTTCTGTGTGTATGTGCACTGGCACGCCTGATCCACTTCTACCGATAGTGAAGCTTATTTGGAGAGCAGGAGCAAAACGTTGCTGCTCTAATCAATCTTGGTTCTTGGTTCACTAAGTAAACTGATGGAGTTTGCTTACAGTGTGATAGCAAGCGGGCCTTCCTGTGACCCAAAAAGACTAAATGACAGATGTGTAGTTACCTCTTGTTTAAACTGGCCAGATTCTGGTGAAAACCACTGTTAATGACTGTTATTACATTTTTATATTCACTTTTGGCCAATCAGTGAGCCAAGTGTTCTTCTTTTTTTTCTGGTCAGTTGTTGTTTTGGGGAATACCACCCCGAGCAAGGATCCGGTGAGTAAAGTACAGTGTGAAAGCAAATTATGCAAAAGATTTCCAAAAGCAACACAAGAAAACAAGTTCCTCCTTTCACATATTTTATTTAGTTGATTTGTAGGACATTTATTTTTGGTGATGTACATGTAGTTGCAGGCTGTTGCTACATGAAGGCCACTCGAAAACATATATGCGATTTAGAAGGTTTCAAATCTATCTTTGATACCTTGTAAAGCCTTTTGGAAGCTTTTCCTGTTTTTTTGTTGACCCAGCACCCTGACCGGTTAGTTCTAAGACTCCTGCTTCCATTGGTTGAATGGAGTTGAATGGAATCTCAGTTAGAGAAAGACCCATCCACTCAGTGGTTATTTGTTGCAAACAGATAAACCCCCAACAAATCATAAAGGGTTAAGACATTTTTGCATTTCATTAGAAAATGACTCAGTGGTGCACATACATCATTGGTATTTAATATGGTGTGTAAGAGTCCATGACATGTCAGAAAGTGATCTTATCTGGGAATACTAAGTTCCAGGCTTTGATTCTTGTATTAGGTGGAGTGCATGAAATTAAGCCAGCACCGGTACCTCAAAAGACTGACTTCTGTGCCTTCCTCTTGTCCCTACGCAGTACATTTCCCATTTGCTCAGACCTGTTAAGTTAGAGCTTAAATCACTGATGGCTAAGAGTCTATAAAGCTGCTTATGAAGCACAACCTCAGTCTAATAGCATAGAAACAGAAGGAGCCATGTGATTCTCCACACATGTGCTACATTAAATAAAATCTGTAAATCTCTGAAAAGAAATGGGTTCATATATTAAATATTTTTAAAAATAAAAAATATAAATGAACAAATTTGATTCATTACAATGAAATGGGCCGCGCGACCCCGCTCTGGGATTAAGCGGTAGAAAATGGATGGATGGACAATAAAATGGGTTTAAATAAAATTGTATTTCAATTTAAACATATCATAAATTTAAAAATATTTATTGAAAATATTATTAAAGAGTATCTTGTAGGTGTTGCTCATAGAGGCTCCAGCCCCCCCGCAACCCCGTTCAGGGAAAAAGCAGTAGAAAATGGATGGGTGTTGCTCATAGACAAAAGGAGTCAAGATGATTATTTCTTCACAGGTTCTAAATCCTAAAAAGATGGGAAAGAAGAAGAAAAAGTACCAAAACTCAGGAACGGTGAGTTTGAACTGATTACTGAGTACCGGTACATACTTTTGCTTATATGCTTTTTCTCTTTGTCTGTTTTTTTTTTTTGCTGGTGTTAAAATGAATCATCTCTCCAACACACTAAACATGTTTCTTTATTGTTTCAATGAAAACTGAGGACACCAGGGGTCATCCCGCAGTTTGGCACAGTGAACATTTCTCCAGCTCACATTAAAGGAAAGATGCAGAAAAAAGCTCATGCAACATCTGACAAGAAAAAAAAGTCCTAATTTAGACCCTTGCTGTGCATACCAGGCCTCTTGACCGTGCTTGTAATTAGGTCTCCAACTATCTTTCTTTTTTTTACATTACTGATTAATATTCCAATTAAAACTGGTTAGTGAATAAGATTCCAGAAATAGTTCACCATAATCTCCTTCACTCGTTAGGAATACTCTTCATTAAGCTGCTTCTTGAACATATTCACTTTACTCCAAGAACTTTCTTTTTCAAATTAAATAAAAAATGGCTTCTTTTTTTTTTTAACCCATGTTGGTAACCTTTACTCTGCCTGTCATGTACCCTGGTGGCATATTCTGAGGTCAGAAAGATAATCAGTTTAGGATGACAAAACGCTGGTCAGACCAGCGTGTCTTTCTAGATGAATGTAATTAAGAAATATTTTGCACAGTGCTTGAACTCCAAGAAATACCCAGTGAATTATGGCAATAAGTACCATTTCATGACAAACATATAGCACAGTACCTGAATACTGTTACATTTTATTTAAACAGATTTAAAGCTGCCGACATGAACACGGCCAACCTTCCAACCTACAAATTAATTTCATGCATATTTATTTCAACAGGTCTCAGAGTTAAACAGGTTTACTTCTGTTATTACACATCCATTGCCATCTCTTTATTTTGAGTATTGTTATTATATTAAGTACTCCGTGGGACCCCCGGTACCCTCGTACCACTTCTTGTTTTGAGTGTTTGATTCATCTATTTACAAATAAATTGTTATTTTTTTTCAGTTATCTATTTTTGAATGATTGGTTGAAAGTATATAAGTGATTATAAAATATAATGGTAAATGATTTAAGTCATTGACAGAACAATTGCATTAACTATCTAAAAATTAGGTTAAACATGCAAAGCATAATCAAGCTCAAAATGAACACTTTTCACTTAATCAGATCACTTAGAAATACATCATCTTAGTGCCTGCTTTGTTACGTGTTTGGGGTCTTAGACAATAAATTAGTGATCACCTCACACATCTCCATATAAAATTAGCTAATCATCATTTCTGTTTTTAGTCATTCTACTCTTTTGGAATTAAAGTAATAAATCACCTTTTTGGGGCCAATATAAAACATAAATCTGTGCTAGCTAAACCTCAAAATAAAGTTTTAAAGCGGTACTGATGCATGTATTGGGCTCTGACTCTCAGGTCACCCTCCTCTCCTGCCTGGTGGACACTGAACTGTCCTTCCTGGACTACATCAGAGGCGGGTAAGTTCAGAGTAATTGCTAGCACATGATACTTGATTAGACATCAGCATTACTCTTGTTATTAGATCCTATGTCACTTGCAGTTAGCAGTATAGTCTCTGCAGAACCTCAGCTGAGAGGATTACTAGCCTGTGTTATCTCTCAGCTCCAATATTGAGACCGACAGCTGCCGATAACCTGCTGCTTAATTGCTCTGCGCTGCTTGTTTTAAAACATGCTGTGGTATAATCTGACGTGATTGATGGTTCCATGTTTCTCCTCATGTGGTTTATTCTCTTTTGTAGGACACAGATTAATTTCACAGTGGCAATTGATTTCACAGCATCAAATGGTGAGTGTTTTTTAAAGCTTTGCTGATGTAAATGAAATTTTTTAGGCTTATAGAGCAGATAAAAGTGTGCCAGTTACCGATCAGATGTGTTTGATGAGAACTCTTATGGCATGCCTTATCAGTCAACTCAGCGTAACGACCCTTCACCTCCTTAATGCGAAAAAAGGAAGATAAAGCAGCTGAAGTTGAAACGATTGTCAGAGCTTAGTCTGCAGCTTTAAACTTCTGAGCTTCTGAGTGCCTCGGCGTAGACGAAAAGTCACTACACATTTTTCAAAGAGAATATTTCCACCCAGTGGCGAAGGCTTTTGAAGCCTCGCAGGTAAACAACAGATCATAATGGTTATATCAACGATGAATAGAATAAATGCGCTGTTCCACAAAGACAGCGTTGCCACAGATGAATGATGCTCTTAATTAGTGGGAGAAGATTTTTGGAGTTCATAATGTGTTATGCAATTTAGGAAATTATGCCACAGGAGGAAGGCATATTTTTCTGTCCTGGTATTAAAGCTATTTCTCACATACTTATCTCTATACTTATGCATGTGTGCAAAATATTTACATCTGTTTTTCATGTTTTTCAAAGACCATGAGCAGAAGTTGCACTAGGATATGACATAAGTCTAATTTCTTTTTGCCATCTCTATTGATACAAATATCGCCTTTATAATGAAAGCTAATAAATCATGTCTGTCTGGGCCTTGGAGCTCCATAGTGAGCTACACAGCATGTTAATTTATCTTCACAAAGCCACACACTCTAGCTTGTGTGAATTAACTTCTTCATACAAAGTTGTAATTACTCACCAGAGAGCCACACGTGGATGCTGTATAATGTCCCCAAACATTACATGAACAACTTCCTACATTAGTAATATTTCTGCATGGACTCATATTAACTCATATAGAGTTATGGAGCATGTCTGTCCAACCGTTTTAGGAAGTTACTGATCTAATTTTACCAAGGAAACAACTGAATGTACATCCCATTTCTATGAAAATGTTTTACAAAACAAAACATTGAAACAAACATCTGGTGATTACAATCTTAGCACATCAGTTTACACTAAGTTGTAATGTTATAACAGTGTGTGAGAAACTGCATCATTACTGATGTCATAAGAATGAAGATGGGACGTGTAAGCCGGGTGACCTAGCAGTCCACCGTGACACATCAGCCGTGATATCAGAAAACTTGTTGTTGTTTCCTGTTAGCCTAAAAAGGGTCATTGATTATTTGAAGAATGAAGTCCATCATAAGAAGTTCAACTGTGAATTACTTGATTAGGTCATTAATAAAAGAAAACATTTTTCTTCAGTATAATTAGATTAAAGTTAATTGAAAAATGGTGTACTTTTTTAGGCTGGATGTAATTTAAAGCTATTGGGTTAAAACCCACAGACAGAGAACATAAGCTGCTGAATATTTAGAGATAAATGGAGACATTGTTGGGTTTATTCTTGTTTAATAACATCTGTGGAGGAACACATCGTTCATCTTTTAAAGTAATTTTTATGAAAACAGCTGTATAATTTTCTTTTATCTATTTATTTGCAACTTTTTCTGTTTCTCTGATGCCAAAAATAACATTGATCTAATTTCACTATTGCTGGCAGGCCGCTGAAACTTGACATTTGTTTTAAATCTTCTTTTGTGTGTGTGTGTTTGTTTATTACTTTACATTTATCTGATCTTTTATCATCATTTATCTACTACGTGTCTTTTGACATTGTAAAAAACTCTTTTGGGTCAGCTGCAGCTCAGCATATTATAAATGGTAATCCAGTCAGTCTTAAATTCAGCAGTGAGATTATTTGCTGTGGCTTTGAGTACTAAAAGTTTTTATTTTTATCGCCTGCCTTGTATTCCCCTCATTTATACAGTAATATGAGGGGAATACAAGGTCATAATTACAGTATGATGCTGAAGTGTTTTTGTTTTTGTTTGTGCATTTGTAACATAGGCAACCCATCCCAGCCCACCTCACTCCATTACATGAGCCCATACCAGCTGAATGACTATGCCATGGCACTGCGGGCTGTTGGAGAGATCATCCAAGACTACGATAGCGACAAGTTGTTTCCTGCACTGGGCTTTGGTGCCAAGCTTCCCCCAGATGGACGTGTCTCTCATGAGTTTCCCCTGGTGTGTAGATGATGTGCTCAGCATCCTGCACACATTTCCTGCTTATCATTCTTCCACATGAGATGCGTTATATTGTACATAACCTTTATTTCAGAAAAAATGTCTAGAAATCTACAAAATCTCAACAACCCAGAATAAAGTAAAAATCTCTTGTTGTTGTAATCAGAAAATTACATCCACAAAAGCAACAGCATAAATCGACATAAAGTACTAATAAATACCTAATTGATTCATCCAAACCCAAATGAAATGGTGATAAAAACCTGTTTGCACATATGCCAAACCTTTGCTTTGAGCCAAAATTTATTGACACGTTCAAAAAGACAACACAGTATTAACATGGTAGTGTTAATGCTGTGCATCTGTTTACTACACTTTTATGACTAGTTACAGGCATGAGTATTGTTGGGTGTTAAAGGATGCTGTTATCCAACCGGACTGCACGGTTGGTGTTGATGGACACCCTGTCAGGTTGTTTGTTATTGATCCTCAAAAAAAGAACCCTTTAGTTGTGTGAACAAGGCAAATTATTTATCTGTTGGCAATATAATGCCATCACTGGGATCAGAAAACGACCCTTTGTGGTCCTTCACTGAAAACTTTGCTTTGAATGCCTTTAACTTTCTCTCTCATGCCCTGTACTTTCTTATTCCTGCATCCATACATTTGCACCACTTTACCAATTTCTATGTTGCAAGAACATCCCCCCACCACCCCTCAAAGCCCTAGAAGATCCGAAGTATAGCTCACTCTATGCTCAGCTATGTCTGTGCTTGGCAGAGGATGCACCAAACTTTGATGGCTCTTCATCTGAGATCAAAACATCCCAAAACAACAACCCCCCACCCACCTTCTGCTTTCCATAATTTTATACTATCTACTATAACGTCCAGATGTTTCTCCAGAGGCATTTACTCCCATTACAGCTGCTCAGCATTTGGTTGTAACCTCCCCAGAGGCAGTGAACCTGTATTGACAAGGCGCATATGAATTAAGCTAACCATTAATGCTTCAGCTTACAGCTGGCAAGCAGCAGCGGGAGAAAGCCACTGCTGAATTTAAAGTAATTATCTAAGCTCCATTTACAAAGCAAAAGAGTCCATGTGCACTGCTTAGATGTATGGCAGCTACCCATACAGTGCTGGTCAAGACAGTGTCTTGCTGAGATAAGAAAGCGCAAAACATATGCGCAGCTTAAATAATATAAGGTGTCTTATAGTCAATTATTCATTAATTTAATTATTTGAGATACAAAGTCGCAAACAAAACAAGCCAAATTATGATCCTGGTGTATCTTTTTAGACTTGTAATGCAGTGTTTATTTCTGCCTCTTATACCAAGTTGGTGAAGGTGACCATCAATGCAAAGCTTAAGAGTTCCAAAATAGGTCCATCCTTGTTTGATTACAATCATATTTGTGAACAATTATTACATGTGAAATTTCAAGCATCTGGATACTTGTCCTTGATTTATATGGTATCAGATACCAAAACTTGCAGTTTCGCCCAGCTCTAGTTAATGCTCTGCTTGTTAGGTGTTATAAGATTTTAATTGGTGTATTGAAGTTGTAAATGTAATGGGTGTATTTTTGCCCACAGAGAAGTAGTGTTTGATTCTTATTACAATGAGGTTCTCCTTACTTCCTTCTTCCATCTCCGCAATATCTCCAATCTCCATCCATCACTGTCAAAAAAACACAATTTTGGTTCATTCGTCACTTCCCTTATTGACTCCACTAATACCCAAATCCACTGATCATATCAATTCTCATCCAACTTTACTGGCTCCCAGATGAAAACCGCAACTCCACCAAGAATACAGTCCCTCCTGCGCCCTCATTCAACTTCTGCTGGACTATTAACCATCCCCACATCCCGTTAGCACCATGGGTGCTCGAGACTTCAGCTGCTCAGCTCCCAAAATATGGAGATTTTTTTTTTAATAAAAAAGGTAAAGCATGACATCACATTATTTCTTTGAATTCAGTAACAGTCCTGTTTGTTTATCCAAAAATCAGTCTGAATACAAATCTTAATGACTTTGATAAAACCACAATAAAATGTACAAAATAACAAGTCCTTGTGAGGGCTCCCTGAAATATTTAACTGCGTAAAGTCTCCCTATAAACTCCTTTAAAACTGCTGAGGTTCACATTTAGCTTCTACTTTTTCAGAATTCACTAATTACTAGACGAATTAGGTTACAATCCTCTGGTTTTAAAACAAAAAAAAAAACAAAAGGGGGGCTTGCCAAGAAGAGGTTTCAGCTTCTGGTTTCCGATTTGGCTAAATCTCTAAGGTCCAAGTTTCTCTTGTTTGTCTCTCCACTTTCACGCAGAATGGAAATCCACAGAATCCATACTGCAATGGCATCGACGGGGTGATGGAGGCATACTACCAGAGTCTAAAATCTGTGCGTCTCTATGGACCCACCCACTTCTCCCCCGTAATTAACCACGTAGCCAGGTAAGTTAGTAAGGAGCCTGTGAGTGATGCATGCAAATACCCCAAAGTTTGATGCCATAATGAAACAGAACTCAGCAGGGAAAAATCTCCTGTTAGATCAAGTGGTTTTGACTCATTTCCAACTGTGTGTGTTGGCTGTTGTACAGCGATCTGTGGAGAATAAAATATGCGTGCAAATGGCTCCATCACATCAGAGAAATCAGTGCTGTAATGGTGTGGACATGAGGGCTAATCATGACAGTGCTTAGATGAGTCTATGGTTACTGATTAGCTGCCTGAGGTGCAGCAGAAAGGGGGAGGGAATTAAAGAAGCTGATCTGTAAATAACTGTAAATGTCAAACCTTTACACATTTTTGCAGATAAAAAGTACACAAATGTCTGTACTCATGTGGAAAGACCTTAACCTGAATAATATGAGACATAAAAATCCCTCTGGACGCTTAATATTCTATTAGCAGCAAGTGTTAGAAGCTTTTCCTCCATTCTTTTAAATATTTAGACAAATTAATGTACAGTAAAGCAGACTCTGTTGGAAAACTGTCAGTTTGTAATTTACTAAACCCAACAACTGATAGAGTTATTTATCAGCTTACAGTTTCTTCCAACTCCTACCTGACATCCTCTGTTGCCAGATCTTGTCTGATGATCCTCAAGACTGACTGTAACAAGCACTTTTCCCACCTTTCATCATCAGCTTTCAAATCCCATCTCTCCTCGAGCTTCGTCCACCCACTCAGCCTGAGAATAGCTACATTGTTCGGCGCTCACTTCTGTGGAGCATCAGGCTGAAAGCCAGGAAGGCGCTGGCTAAAAAAGAGACTGTGTCACGTCAAATTCCTTACCGCTGGGTGTGGAGCATGAAAGTGTTGTTAAAAACACAAAACATTGTCCTGGTACATCACCTCAAGTGTTCAGTGAAAGATTATATAGCGAAAAACAGCCCTTTGAAGCTTAAACTAGACCTGAGTCTACGTTTCAACTACACATCTGTGTCTATTTCAAGCCTTTCTACTGTCAACATTGCCACTGAAATTCATTTTAAGGCTATTTGCTGGTGTGCTTCGTGACATTTACCATTTTTATTTCTCCTGATACAGAAATGTTTACTTGCTCGCATATAAACTGTCAGCCAGCGCTGCAACCAGATCTCATTCCCATTTACGAAACACGTTAGTGAGGCACAACGTTGATGAAAACATCATGTTTAGTTTAGTAGCTTCCTCTCTAATCCCCCAACTTGCTACAACTGGCTGAAGTCAATACTCAGTCCGCATACACTCACCAGCCACTTTGTTAGGTCCACACTGCTGGCACAGAGTTAGACCTGCTTTTTCTTTCAAAAATACTTTTATTCTTGGTGTGATAGACAACAACAACAAGGTAGTGAAAAGATTTCTCAGATTTTGCTCCATAAAATTGATGATATCACACAGTTGCTGCAGATTGGTCAGCTTCACATCCAAGATGAGAATCTCCCAATCCACCACATCTCAAAGATTATGGGATCTCCATGACTGTGGAGGCCACTGAGTTCAGTGAATAAAGTGTCATGTTTAAGAGAGCAGTTGGAAATGATTGGGTAAACTGTGGTTATGAGGGAAAAGACATGGTTAGCAGTAACACTCGGGTAGGCTGTGGTGTTTAAATGGTGCTCAGCTGATACTATGAGGCCCAAAAGTGTGCCATGAAAATATCCCCAATACCATTAGATCTCAATCAGCCAGAAACATTGAGAAAATGTAGGATGGAGTCATGCTTTTATGTTGTTTCCACCTGGTCTCCTGCAGTTTTGTTGTGTTTAGAGATGGTTTTCTGCAAGTCTTAGTTGGATCTACTGGTTATTTCAGTTAAATCATCTCCAACTAGTCTGCTCATTCTCCTCTGACCTGTGGCATCAATAAGACCTTTTGGTCCAGACATCTGCTGCTCACTGAATATTTTCTCTTTTTCAGACCATTCCCTTTAAACCCTAAAGATGGTTGTTTCTGGAATACTGTAGTGGAAATTTATTTTTTATTTAACTTATTGCCTGACTTACATGTAAAAGACCAGTGAAAGACGCCTTACGCTACCACTAATACGCGGGGCTAAATCACTAGCCAAACTCTTCTCTGTTGTTCCTCAGTGGTGGAATGAACTGCCAAACTCTGTCCGGTCTGCTAAAGACTCAGCTGTTCAAGGTGCATTTCGGCACTTAGCTGAACTCTTCTATCCAGCTCTTAGCCACACATCAGCACAGATGATATTGGGAAACAAATATAATACTATATACTAAAAAAAAAATAGTCTCTAGCACTTCAGGACAACGTCTGTGTCCTACAGGACAGTACCTGTGTCCAACCAGACTTGCAGCAGTCTGGCACTTATCTATGCTGTTCCTCGTTTGATTTCATGCTTGTGTTGTTTT
>JBAMHV010000010.1:9294899-9305482 GCA_037177535.1 Pseudomugil gertrudae
GCTTGTGTTGTTTTATTCTCTGATGTACGTCGCTTTGGATAAAAGCGTCTGCTAAATGCCTGTAGAATAGAATAGATTAGAATAATTTCATTTACTGCATTAATTATTTTATATGTTATCCTGAAGAATTTTTAGCCTTATTCAGTTCCATGTGTCATTTTACTGTTATTTTCCTTTTCATGACATCCTTTAGAGTGAGGTCAGTTAGACCTAAGTGCTCTCCTTAAAGAGGACACTCTGTTCACACACTGTTCAACAGTTATCTGTTTAATCTTACTGCTTTACATAAAGTCTGCAGTGCCTTTTGGGTCATGAAAAGACTGGTCATAAACTATTGTGATAGCAATTATCCATTGCTGTTTAAACTATCCAGAGATGAGCCTGTGTTAAATAAAAAGGTGCCAGGTAGTCTCTGGTATATAAACCTTGGATAAAAGAATATTTCCTATGCTTAAGATAAGTACGGATAACAACTCCCTATTGACGTCTTCTCATTAAGGTTTAAAAGGAGATCTCATCTCCCCCTCAGATCAGAAAACCTCCAGAGTTCTGACTGATCAGACTTCTGAACAGTTTCTCCAAATTACAATACTTTGTAACTTTGTAACTTTTCTGTTTAATAAACTTAATTAAGCGTTTCCTCATCCTTTGACTGCAAGATTTTTTTCCCAACAATACTCAGACCAGCCAATCTGCTTAAAAAAAACACTTTTATATGTTCAAAGTCACCTATATCATTGTTCTTCCTCATTCTGATGCTCACATTAAAGTTCATTAAGTTTATGAAGACCATGTCATAATGAAAGCATAGAGCTTCTGCTGCGTGATTGGCTGATCAATTATTTGCATTAGCAAATTGTCGTTTCATGTTTCCTGGACTAAATACTATGTTTTTACTTGGGGTTTTTCAGTGTTCTGTGTTTTATAGATGCAACCATCACAGGGATATCGCTGCATTTCATTGTACTTCAAATAACCATTTGTGAACTCGGTCAAAAGAAATCCATCAGTCTATATTTCACACAACGCTTATTAGTTTTGAGAGAAGCCACAATACTACAAGCAATTCATCTGTGGTGAAACAAGATTAGGGTTTTACTGATCTCTGATGTGTAATTTCCTGATATGAGTTTGCTGCACCAAGGTAATTACTGAAGCTAAGACTGGAGGTCTCATTAAAGGGCTAGTTCAACATGTTAATATCTGTGCTTTCATATAATTGATGCTCCTATAAACCTTATTCTCAGGACAAATTAACTGGATAGGGGACCAGGTATTGAATGATGCTTGAAAGTTTTAATGGAGAAGTGCAAATTCAGACTTCTCTTCTTTTATATATGTTTTGTTTAGTTTTTTCTTGTTTTACATTATGGACAAATTCAGGCTTTTCATCTGCATGCATCTACTTTTCATTTTAGCCCATCTCACCTCTGGCCTCTTGTCTTTTCACTTGCCAGGTACGCATCAGCAGTGACAGACGGCTCGCAGTACTTCATCCTCCTCATCATCTCTGACGGCGTGATTACAGACATGGCACAGACCAAGGAGTCCATAGTCAATGTACAGTAAAGCATCAAATTATGTGTGATCAAGCTTTATGTATCTTGTGTCTTAAGCATACAGTGAGATATTATGGGATTCATTATATCATAGGCAGTGGCGGTCCATGTGCTGCTTGTACATAGCGCTGGGAAACATGTGAGGTACCCTGGAGGTCCAGCTATAATTAAAACACCAAGAGAGAGCCTGATAAACCAGAAAACACACAATATGAAGCGAAGACTATAAAAAGCATAGCCTTTTTGTGCTTCCTACTCACTCTCTTATCTTCAGTAATGAGGGAGACGAGCGAAGAGCAGTGTCAGCATGGTCACCCCTCCATCTTTCTTTGCCACTTCCTCCAAGTTAATGTCGGTATATTGATGTGCACTCAGAGTTTAGGAATCCAGTTTCTCCTGTGCCCCCTATGTGATATAATTATACCATAAATCATGATTGAGAATAATTATTTAGTAGCCCACATCATTTCTATGTCTGTGATTTCTCAAGCAATTTGGGGCCTCAAAACATTGTGGGAAGTTATGAAAAGCTGAAAACCTTCATTCATCATTCAACACTTTAACTTTTTTTGCTGTCCCACTTGACAAAGATTTAATAAACAATATTGCAATGCACGGCAGCTCGGCTGAGCCTTGGGGCCAGGGGATGCTTAAATGGGAGTCATTTTTAAGCTGTCGAGCTTTTGGAGATCTAGACAAAGTTGTAGATGCATGAAATTAGAAACTCCTTCATGTAGCGGGCTGTGGAGGGCAGATGGAAATGGACAGACCTCGTCTTTTTTTTAACAACGGCATAGATTTTTTCACTCGAGTTCCCTTTCAATTACCTTGACAATACAGTAAGTCCTTCGGGGGTGTTTTACCAACAGTCTGCAGGGTTTAAGATAGCAAAATGGTGAACAGACTGTACGCTTCTGCCTTTGATGTGTTTGTTCTGTCCCTCTCCCCCCATGCAGGCTGCGTCTCTGCCCATGTCGATTATAATAGTCGGGGTTGGACCAGCGGAATTTGATGGTAAGCTGGGTGAAGATCTTGTGTATGCATGCTCTTTTTCTGTGTGTGCGTTAATTAGCATAAGGTAATTTTTTGCCTCCGACCTTCGTTTTACTTCCTATCTTGTCTCCCACATGATTCAGTCCTTTTCTTTTGCTTCACTCTATCGCTTTACCTCCTGTTAATTTGCCTTCCGCCACTGAAGAGGTAAAGTCGATGCACTGCCCTTCTAAAAGTGGTTTATTTGGTGTCTTTCTTCTAATTTTCCCTGACAGGTTGTTCACACAGCTTTCACTTTTTTTTTTGGTGTACTACACACAGTAATGTTTAGCCATCAAATGACAGAGCGCGGTCCTTCTTCAAAACCAGCTCATGTTCCCAAAGAGCAATGAGCCTAGAAGTTAATAATATTCGCTGATGTTTCATATGAAGTCAAAGTGCATGACTGCATTATCTCTCTGTAGCCCGCATTGCTGGCTTTGTCTGCACAGACTCCATCATATTTCTCTTTAGTGCATTTATGTGTAATCTCCAGCTCAACAGCATCACCATAAATGATGCAGATTGTCTACACTCATTCCACATGTGGCATTGTTTTCAAGAAAATGTGAGCAAATATGGTGCAAATTCTGTACCATAAATCCTCACCCAAAGTCTCCCAACAGTACTGAACTGAGGTGATTTCCTCCATAGAAATGATCGAGCTGGATGGGGATGAAGAGAGGATCTCATCCCAAGGACGCTACGCAGAGAGGGACATTGTTCAGGTACAGAATAATCCCAAAGACACGGCTGACTGGCTGTGATGCGCACTATAGCGTTAGAGAATTATGGGGTTTGCGATTGATGGGAACAGATCTTGGTACTTCCTTGGTGACTTCCTTTTTTCTGCTCTTTGCTTTTACTTTCTGTATCAGTTTTTAATTGAATTACTTCTCTCCCCCCTCTCACCTCCACCCCCACACTCCATCCAAACTCAGTTTGTCCCTTTTAGGGACTACATCGACCGGCGGGGAAACCACATCCTCAGCATGGCTCGTCTGGCTAAAGAAGTGTTAGCAGAAATCCCCGACCAGTTCCTGTCTTACATGAGGACCCGAGGGATCAAACCCGGCCCCTTACCACCTCCTTACACCACTTGTCTGCCACCAGCAATCCACCCTCTCCTCACCCGGCGGGTAAGCCGAATCTGAAGGCCCCTCACTTGGCGTCGGGTGACCAACTCTGCTCAGTCCTGCTGTCTTTTTTCAGCTTTCTCTTGGTACTCTTCACTGGAAGAAAAAGAGCGTTTGGTGATCTTCGCCTGCTCTCTTTTGTTGCACTTTGCTTGGTCATGAAGGGTGATGCAGATGACCCCCACTGAGAAATTTTAGAGGAGACTTTCAGTGGTTTTGATAGGTAATGGTGGTGGTTTGAGACTACCTGAACACACCTGGAAGAGAGAACAGGACAGCTTTCAGATGGAAAGAGCCCAAACTGGGGAAGCTCTTTTATTTTCCTTTAAATACTGACTGTTTTCTTTTTCTGTTTCCACTTCCTCTATCATCACAAAATCACATCTCTTGATATATAAATGTTTACATGTGGAGAGTGGAGTCTTTTTTCAGGAGGATATTTATACCGATTAATGTGAAAACCTTTCAGATTCCTATTTTCCAGCTGCAGAAACAGGACATTATGGCTTTGTACAAAAACATTTAGGCCCTCGTGCCACATTCTTTATTATAGCGTGTACGTATTTCTTTTTTTTCTTTCTTTAAAAAAAGTGAAGCATGTGTTAGTTTAAAAGAAGCATGCACTGTTGTTCCCACACTCAGGGCTTTGTCCCTCCCACACAATCTCACCACCGTCGCCGCCATGTTCCATTATGAGGAAACCCATCAGCACCTGAGATCTTCCCACCCTCCCACCTTCAGCCCCGTCCACCTGCCTTGACTCTAAAGGAAGCTGTGCTCCCTGCGAGTCTGGTCAAATCAAATGCAACAGGGACTTGAACCAGCCTTACTGTTTTGTCAGTTAACATTAACCGACACTGTGTCCACTGTGGGTTCTGGAAATGTGGATCTCCAAGCCCAGAAGTCAAAAACACACATCTCATTATTGAGCCTGACTGTGTGTTGCATTTTACAGTCTACTTATGTTTTCTGATATTACGCTGCACTTTGTAGTCTTTTTTTAATTTTTTTCAATTCTGTTCAATGTCTCTCTACCTCTCAATTTGTTATGTTTTTATTTTTCGCTTTTTGAGCGAATGTGTTCAGTGATATTTGTTAAGCTTGTAAAGTTCACAGCTTTACCTTTCTCATTAATGACACAAAACATTGCCAAACTGCAGGTTTAGAGATTTTGGCACTTTGGTTGCTACCAATTCGGAGAACTCACACCTTAATGGTAGCAACACACTGTGAATATGTGCACAAAACATTTAATAAGTGGACAAAAATGCAAATGTTTTCTCTGAAAAAAAACTTTCCTCAAGTACTGAAGCTTATAAAAAAGTCAGTAATAATCAGTAACCTGGAAAGTTCAAAAGCATGTAGCGAAACATCTCTGCACAGGATAACTCATTATAAAACCTATGTGCCAGTATCAAACCCTCACCTTCTGTCGCCAGTAAAGGTTGCTCCAGGCTTAAAAAGACAATGGATAGAAATAAAACATGATATAAATTGTATGATTCTTTCAAGAAAGTATTTCACTACACGTTAATAGACAAATAATGATGACTGCTTGTGTTGCAACCATGTCAGTCTTCAGCTGTCTTGGGAGATGATCATGTAGATAATCATCAAACTGACTTCCCAGGAAAAGTGAGTTGTTGAAAACAGGATCAAACACCATCAGAAGTCTTAGTTTCCTGGAAATCTGCAGTAGCCTTTAAGGCTTAACATGTCCAACAGTTTTTTTTGTGTTCAGATTTTTGCCCCTTCATCGCTTTGAAAACAACAAGCCTTGCTTGTTAAAATAAAAGGATAGCTTCTCTTTTTCCATGAGCTGACACTATTTCCTCATAAATTGTGCCACATGCTTTAGTAAAACATGCAGTAGAATGAGAGTACTAAGCACAAACCTACAGCTATAGTAATGGAAGCTATCTGCAGCTGCATAGTTGGTACTGATCCATTTTTAGGAACAATCTCGTAAGAAGTCATACACTGAACTGGACCATATTCCATCACAGATGATGAGAATGAGATAATACAATAGCCAGCTTTGGAATAAAATGTCTTTTGGTAAAACTTGGTTAAAGAACACTGAGCCTTACTCTACATCCATTCTGTGTTGGAAGATATTATTCAGTATAGTTTAAATAGTTTGTTTGTTTCTTGTAGGGGCAGAACTGCTAGTGCTGTACTTATAGCCTATTCAGTGATAGTAAGAACTCCATTTTGATTTTAAAAATCTAAATGAAAAGCCTGATTGAAGATTTAAACATGAACTCATCCTCTTCTTGGCTAGGTACAGTATCTCACAGATGCAGAAAAATGTTAATAGAAAAGTAGAAAACATCCATTGGAAATGAGGTAATGCCTGTTTTAGTCTTTTTAAGGTTAAATGTACTCCAAGCTTCCATGTGACATGACAGAGCCTTACTTCATTCATGCTGTAAATATTCCCTTTAGTGAGATGTTCACTGATGCTTTTGTTGTGGAAGGTGAAGCTTACATACATGCAGATAATCATTAGAGCTTCATAAAATATAAGCAAAACAAAGAACTTTGCTTAATTCAATTAAATGAGGGTTTGATCTTGTTTCCAACCCTTACAAGCCAATAGTTAATGGTGTTTGAATGAGATCTCGTTCACTCATGCTGAGCAACTAAATGACACTGTGGCACAACAAGAGAAAGCTCTATGGAAACCACACAAACTGTGTTTCCACCTCCATTTTTTTCAATTTTCACACTGGAAACCTGAAATGTCTAAATGTATCAGCAAATATACTGGAGCATTTTCTAATACTTAGTGAGTTGGGTGAATGTCCGCCTGTGATACTGACCTGTGTGTAGATTTCTATTTTCTCCTGGTAACTGTATTCAGATACAAGTGGCTTGATATTAATACAATACAGTTTAGTTGTTAAATAGTAATGTTGAAAGACTAATAGCTTGTTTTACACTGTGTTTACATGTTCTTCTAAAAGGTGTAAATGCACGTTAGAGAGAATGGAAACAACTTTCAGTTTGCTTCTGATTTTCTGGCTCAGAAGAGATCGTGGTGTGTCTTCTAAACAACAGCGCTCTCTGTTTTCCTCCAGTGGATGTCCACTACAGTTTTTTTTAATCCTCAAGGTTAGTTTTGTGTCTACTACGTCTACTACTGAATTACAGTTAATAGAAACATTGCCTTTACTGTTACCTTCTGGAGATGCAACACGGCCAGGTTTATGGCTTCAAAAAAAGTCCTATTTAAGATTTGCTTTGCTGGTGTGTGGAAACATCATTTAGAAGTTACCAAAAAATTAAGTTAACCACTAAATGACTAAATGACCTTATCCAAAACCTTTCCTGAGTCCCCAAGAGGTGAGTGTTTGATACTAAAAGCCTTTTTTTAAGAAACTGCACTGTCACTTTTAGAAAAGTTTCGGCCTGCCTCTGTACCCGCTTCTGCGTGTATGAATACTTTACAGCGTTACTTTCATCTCAAAGCACAAACCATGTCCTACCGATCAAGCTTCAGCTACAGTATCCAGAGGTCCTTCTTACATCATGTAAATGTGTGAGGAAAAATGTTTTGCTGTCCATCTTTGCTCGTCCTTGCCTAGAGTAGATTTTACCTGTATTTTTTAAGGCCCTATTCATTCAAGTATCAATACAAAAGAATGTTTACAGCGTTTTTCTAAGGTCACACATCAAACTCAGAATATTCTTCTTGGTTGATGATATTTAATCTGAATATCTACTTATAATCTGGTTGTGGAACATTTTCATATATACTGTACAGTTTTGCCTTTTTTGTGTATTTGTCATACTGCTGTTGGTGTGATGCTGCTTCTTAACTGCTCATATACGTATTACATTTTATACTGAGGCCTGTAATCATATTTAAATTATGACTAACAGGCCTTATTAACGTTTCTACATAAGTTATTCATATTTAAATCATGAACGACAGGCCTGTATTTTTTTATAACCAAATTGTTAGAAAATGATGTGTTTCGTGTGCACAAGGTGTTAAATTATAGACCTGTGATCATAAAAAACAAAACACTGTAGCAACATTTCTTCTGCCAAATTTGACACACTGCTAAGTGTAGCGTCTCATCCCAGAAAATGTTTTGGTCAGTTTGACGGAATAAGGTCCCTCCATGCAGGGAAACGAGGCCTGATGGGGGTGATGCTGCATCATGGTCGGGACCCTGTTTACAAAAATAGGGATGTGGAATTGCACAATGTAGCACTGATCTCTAGTTTGCTATTAGACTGAAACAACATCCGACTGAACCAGATTAGGCAGGAACAGTCTTTTACAAATACTTGTAAATATATATAAGCTATATGTCGTTGTACATATGTTCATATGTTTTTTGGAGGCCTGACTTGCATCAAACTGCCACGACTTGTGACTCTCTTCCTGAAACACAAGGCAGCGCCTTTCATTTATTTATCATGAGAATATGTCACCCCCATCTCACACCAACACACTCATATATGCTTACATTCAGTACATTTATTTATATATGAAAAACATGCATGGACCTGCATAATAGCAAAGACTGTGTGTAGAGTAAGGTCTGTGGGAACCAGTGGTTTTAATTGTCAAACCTTCATGAGATGTGTTATTCTGTTAAAGGCTGCTTGTACTGGATGAGGATTTTTGATTTCTGGATATTTCAAACAAAACGCAAACAGTATTAGACAATCAAAAAATTACTTTGTGTTCATTTCAGTGTAGAGAGTTAAAAATTAATTAAAAAGTCCAAAGAAAGCATGTTTTATCAGAACAAAATTATTTAAAACATCAGGTCTGCTTCAGTTAACTATGATAAACATTTTACTGGAATTCCAAAGCACACTTCCCCCTTCAGGTTTCCTACACAGTCCTGAAAGCTCAGGATAAATCCAGGATTTCCATGTAATGACTTCTAGGTCTTACTAAGTATGAGGAGGAAAGAGAAATGTAAGAATTTCCCATTACACTCCATTTATTTATTTTAAAAAAGCCAATGCAGTGTTTCATATGGACTAATATATATCTAACCTAAATCATAAGATTTTGAGACATGTCTTTCTTTTCAACATGGCAGCTCTATTAAGAGCATAAATGTTCACATGCTTGCTTGTGTACTACACTTGTTGCTTGAGGGGAGCATTAGAGAAGTCTGTTGCCAAAACTGCAGTGAATAAACAAAACATAGCAACAATGATGGAGGCTAGCATTTGGAAACATCCATCCATTTTCTACCGCTTCTTCCCGGATGGAGTTGCAGTGGGGCTAGAGCCAATCTCAGCTGACATCGGGCAAGAGGCGGGGTACACCCTGGACAGGTCACAAGTACATCAGAGGGCCAACACAGACAACAACCATGCACACACACATTCACTCCTATGGGCAATTTAGAGTCTCCAATCTGCCTATCTCCAAGGTGCATGTGTTTGGACTGTGTGAGGAAGCCGGAGTACCCGGAGAGAACCCACGCTAACACGCTAACCCAACCTTCTTGCTGTGAGACCACAGTGCTAACCAACTGCGCCACTGTTCAGCCGTATTTGGAAACAATAATAGCAATATTAAAGATATGTATATGCGATGTGTAAGATATATGAAGATATGTTGAGCCCCTAAACCAAGCACGGCCATCTTGTCGTCATTATTTTCTTTCATTTTTGCTGCTGTCAGAGTGCTTCCCATAAGTTCAGGTACACTGGTCCTGCCTTCTGCAGCGAATCACATGTTGCAGCTTGCAAAATGACCATTTTCACATGGAGGACATTCTGTTTTCTTATTGCAACCAGAGGGGTCAACTCCTGCTGGCCATTTATCAGAATGTAGCGTAAAACCACCATCCATATGTTATTCAGTCTTATGATTATGGTGGTCAAAGCAAGCCTCCATTGAATCCTCACCATTGTTGGAAAGGAAGTGGGTCAACATCAGACACTCTTAATATATTTTATTAAAACTGAATAAAAATAATAAAACATACTCCATGAAAATTATGTAAAGCTTAAGTGACTAAAAAGTATATGGGGGGAGCAACATCTAATATTATATCTGCATGATGTTAAGTGAAAATAACTGGTTAGATTTTGTCTTAAGAAATAGTGTGTGTCTGTTTTTTAGCATTAAAGCTTTAATCACATTTTTACACGGGTTTGTTCACAGCTAAGTTATGTGTTACTGAGATCTGCAGTCTACACGGCGGCTTCATAAACCATTACACTCGTGGTTTTGTTTAGGTTTTAGTAAAAAATGTAATGAAAAATCATCTGAGAAATATGGAAAGCTCAGTCTGACAAAGTATGATTTTAAAATGAAAAATGTGTTAAAGAAAAAAGCTGTGCTTCAATGTGATAATGACTGTTGAGAGCAGATCAGTCCAAGATCTCCCACAGGTGTTGGGATCTGATAGTTTCAGGGATATATCTGTTAGTGTATTTGCTTGAATATTAGTCCGAAAAACGGTGAGCTGATTTTTAATCTGACAGTATTTTAAACATCATAAACAGATTAGCAAGCACTTTTCTTAAAATCAAAATAATTAAGTCAGCCTCAGTTTCCAGATGACAACAACGACTGTTTTACTCTGTGCTCCATCATAAAGACATGAAATTCTGTGTTTCTTTTCCTTGGGATGAACTGTTTTGCTCTCAGGAAGATTTGCAAAGCAATCCAGTGACGTGGGAAGTCTTAACGGGATTTGTCACATGGATCTGTAATGTGAGGCTGCATCAGTGTAGGAGTTGCAATCAAAGCATTTACAGTGTAGGAGACTACAATGAGAAGGGCGGGGGGGGGGGGGGGGGGGAAGGCAACCCCCCAGGTGGAAAAACCGGAAGAACACCCTTCTGAACTCCAGTCCCCCCAAAA
>JBAMHV010000010.1:9305582-9366312 GCA_037177535.1 Pseudomugil gertrudae
CCCCCCCCCCCCCCCCCCCCCCCCCCCCCCCCCCCCCCCCCCCCCCCCCCCCCCCCCCCCCCCCCCCCCCCCCCCCAACCCAACACTACAGGTGGACAAACCAGCATCAAAGAAACAGGCTTACACCTCACTGCCTCCCACTCCATCTGTGTCACTTATCTGAGGTGGTCAGCATGCCCGGCCATGTGAACCCACATGTAATCTTCACACATGTTACATAAATGCTGTTTTTCTTGTAATTGATATTGACAAAGTGGTTTAATTAATTGAATGCTTGTGATCAATATCCTGTTTTATCCTGATGGTTTCTCTCTCTCTTTCTAGCATGCACTGAGTTTGCATGTGTGGATTCTTTTCTATCAACGGTGCACTGGTGGGTTCAAACAACATAAAATTGTAACTGCAACATCTTTGCGTGTTATTTCAAAAACTTGTTTGCCTTAAAAATCTCACTGATTAATCTTGGAATTGTGCAATGCCTTCAGATGTTTTCTTCATATACTTACTCTTCTCTGATTTGTTTTTGTTTGTTTTGGTACATAGATGCATAGCCACTTCTCTGTCAGACTCATTTCATCATTGCTTTCTCAGACCCAGTGGCTGAAATAATGTGAAGAAGCAGGAGAACCATCCAAACAGACATAAACAAAAAACAACAATAAAACAAGCTTGTGTCACCATTAGAGGACAGACCCATTTGTCTGAGAATAATCTTATTCAGTATCATGCAACTACAGTTTAAAGTTGCTACAGTGCTGTTTTGCATTTGGCAATATACCAACATGGTTCATTTCCCCAAATTCATTTTTTTCAGCACTCCAAAGGGAGATTTGCATGATGCTTGTAATTACACAAAAGACCAATCAAAAATTATTTCTCCATTGAAACGTGTTGCTTAAAATTGGTTGGGGTTAAGTGATATTACAAGACAGCCCAGGGTCTTCTAATAGGAAATACGAAAGCCACAAATGACTGATTCGTTTAAAATGACTATTTCTGTAAGATTTAAAGTCTTTAAATAAATATTCATATCAAGTCTCTCTTGTTGTAGTTGTTCATGTCTCTGTGCCAAGAATGAATCTCTTCTGGGCTTCCTTGAATAAATGTTTCCATAAATACATCCATAGTGTTGATTTAGACGGCACTTATAGGTCTTTATGGCAGCCTGTTAAACTCCGAATTAATGTGAGATGTTGTCGGTGTTGATGGATGCCTGTCCTGGTTTGTAGGCAGCTAATAAAATTATTTTAAACAGAGCCAGCACACTGGAGGAGATTCACACGATTACACTTTTCAAGCGTTCATCTCAAGATCTAATGCGTTGTAACAAGGTGACATGCTGTGGTCAGCTCCTAAAGGCTTAAAATATAAAGATAGACACGGCCTCTGTCTGAATATTCAGGACAAAACAATTGTCCACTCATCTTTTCATATGATTTCTATACTGGGTCAATAAAAACACAAATAAAGTAGCTATCTGTGTTTGTAGTTTTGAATATCTTTCTTGTATTCTGGTACAATTTGTTTCCAAACAATAACTCTGATTCCTTGCAAAGGAATTTAATTAGCTGTCAGACAAGTTGCAACATCCCCTTTAAAAGGATTCAAAATCAAATGTGGACATTTAGACTGGTAAAATTCTGTCCCCAAAGTCACACTGCAGGGCTGTTTTACATGCAAGAAGTTAAACAGCTACTGTCACAAATGAGTTATTTAAATATCTTTTATTTTGTGCCTTGTTGAAGGAATTGCACACACACTACTGTACAAACAGAGAGCACACTACTACATTTTATTTGTATGATTTATTGGTCTCCTGTATCCTCTATGAATGTGACAGAGGTGTAGAAAGTAGAAGTAGAAAGTAGAAGTCCTGCCATGTTTTTGGATCTACCTGCACATTTAGAACAAGTGTTTTCACTTACCTGGCAGATGAACTGCGCTCATTAAGTTTAGCTGGTTTGGTGATGGTTGGAACAGCTGCCAGGCAGCTTGGTGCAGCTCAATACCGTTACTACCCTGAAACTTAAGTTCTATGTTTTGTTTCCATAATATACCCAGTGTTACACCGGAATATAACATAGTTATTACTTTGGTAATTACAGGGTATTACCCAGTTATTAGGTCTGTTACATCATTTACCTTAATATTTCCACATTATTGTTGTTGTGCTGTGATCTAAAGTGTCACGTTTGTCTCTTTTTGTTGTTGCTGTTCTGCTTCCACTGAGGAATGCATCAAATTCAATTTAGATAACAAACAAACAGCAGCATCTAAACAAATTTTAATACTTATGGGCTCAGAAACGATAAAGGCAAAAGTGTAGTTTTATTTTTTTTGAGAACTTCATGAGTCCAAAATTTCTAGGTTTTTTTTTCGTTTTGTTTTGTTTTGGGGGGATAATAAAAGCCATGTTTAATCGGACTTTGCATAAAATTTTCCTGATTTTTTTTTAATGCTCTGAAGAAGGTTTGGATTTCTGAAGCTTTCAGAGAGTAAAAGCAGCGCTCAGCACAGAATACCGAGGGGGGTGTCTTCTCATGTTGAGCCATCTGGAGTTTACGGCTGAAGGATCCCTCAAAGCTCTTTCCCTTTTTACACTATATGACACTGACATTGTATGTTAAATGTCCTTTTATGGAACCTATTTTATTATTTAGTACTGCATGGAGAGACAAGGAATTACATGGCTTCCTTTGGAACCGAAAACATCCTGGCACCATCTGCTTCTCGGTGCAGCAAATTGAGCCACCAAATTATACAAAAAACAAAAAAAAAACAATGTTCATGCACAAAAGCATAAATGGGAATATTATGTTCTTTATGCAGTATGTGTACTTGTTCAGTGGTTTGAAGAGCTGACCATCAGCAGGAGATACAGACTTTAGCAGCTTCCTGTCTTTGTAAACATACCATGTTGCTCTAACAAGTCGACGGCTTTTTCACCTCATTATCTGGCATAGCTGTTCATAGTGTTTTCACTCATATTTCCCATGACAGATCCACTGAAAATGTCCCCTGGTCAGCAACCACTGGCCTCAGTGGATTTGAGTGGTTTGCCTTTTGCCTGTGAGAATTGCAACAAGACAATCGGCGGATGCTGGAGAGAAATGATCTGACATGCTAGAGCGTGGGCTGCTGCATAACAAGTGACAACGTGCTAATTACAGGCAGTAGACTTTTTCTTTCTTCCCAATTGCAAGACTGTCCAACATTTTAATGAGCCCACATTGGTGTGAGTTCTGTGGGTTTTTCTTTGTGATACTTTAACATCGTAATGAGTTATTGTGCCATTAAGGTCACCTCCCACTTGATTCTATTCAAAAACTTTAATTAGGAGTTTTCTTGCTACATAATTAAAAATATATTAGGAAAACAGGTGTTGCAGGATCTATTGAAAGGCAGAATGATTGCCAGATTGGCTTTTATAGAAACAATGCAAAACAAACATGAAAACGAACAAAAAACTCCTAATTTTGATCTTTGATATAAAGTTAAAACATAAACAAAGATTAAGCAGAAGTGAAATTTAGGTCTGAACCTGAAAGGACACTGTAGCTTTTAATCAATATAACAAAATCAGGAGTACTTTTACTTCTTCAGCTTCAGAATAGTAAAAACTGGAGAAAAATCCTTCTGAAAAGGTTTTATGTGTGATAGATTGAACCTCGGAAGCGGGTTGGCATCAAGAACAATGAAGACAAAATTAGCTGATGTGTGAAAAGTGCTTTTTTTCTACGCCGCCTGGCTAGTGAGTATGTGTAATCTGGAGCTGTTAAGTTGGTTGGCAGTTGAGACAAGTAAACAAAATGTTGCTGTAACTGAGGATGCAAAGACCACAGACATGATTCTGTCTTTTGTAATAAAGACATAACTGAGCTCATTTGCAATACGCTTCCATGTGATGGAACATGAGTGAACTAACACATTCAGGGCTACTGATCAGGACGTATCTTTGACCATAATTAGATTTTTAAAAAGGTCTGGCACCTCACCACCTTTACAGGATCCTAGCAGCTATGTAGTGAACTCATACTGATCAGGTCATATATCTGGATTTGATGCTGGTAGTTTATGAGAAAAGCTCACAGACAGGTCAGACAGGTTCTTTATCCTGAAGCATTTTCATCACAGAACAGAGCTGGGTTGGTTGTGTCATGCTGCCTCAAGTGCTGCACGAAGTTAAACTAATTGTCCTATCGAGGTATAGAAAAACTGCTTTCCTGAAACAAAACACACTATTTTGTTCATGCACATATTCATCTATTCAATCCAATTCAATGCAGCTTTATTAGTAACACCACTTCATAACAATGTCATCTCAGGGCACATTACAGACACATCAACTTGAGCCAATTCATAATAAATGCATAGCCAAGGAAAACCAACAGATTGCATTGAATCTTCCAATCCTATCTTCTATCCTAAGCATGCAAGAGGCAGCAGTGGAAAGGAAAACTCTTTTGACAGGAAGGAAAAATTTCCAGCAGAACCCGGTTCGGGGAGGGCAGCTATCTGCCTCGACTGGTTGGGATGAAGCAGACAGATAAGCCAGATCAACCTGCACCACAACGTTTATACAGGAAGATCTGCAGAAGAATACATTTGTTAATGATGCCAATACAGTCATATATGTATCCATGGAAAGACAAAGGAGCAGAAGAATGAAAAGGAAATGCTCAGTCCATCATGAGACATCCCCATGGCTGCATAACTAATGGATGGCTAGACCATCCCTAACAATAAGAATTTGTGAACAGGTATGTTGAAAGGGTAGCCAGCTTTAGATTCCTGGGTTTGGGCATGGAATAAGGTCTGCAATGGAGCTCTATCCCCTCAGGGATTGTAAATGAAAGGCCTAGCCACTCCATTTTCTAAGAATGCTCAGAAGACTCAACCTGATGCAGGAACTGCTGACCGTCTCCCAGTACCGCACTGAATTACTGCACTTCTGTTTGCAAACTGCTCCATGGCATGTGTTTCATACATTGTGTTTTACTCCTTGTGCCTTTTTGTGGGC
This sequence comes from Pseudomugil gertrudae, assembly GCA_037177535.1. Classification (NCBI taxonomy): domain Eukaryota; kingdom Metazoa; phylum Chordata; class Actinopteri; order Atheriniformes; family Pseudomugilidae; genus Pseudomugil; species Pseudomugil gertrudae. The sequence continues at coordinate 9,310,603 of JBAMHV010000010.1, forward strand.
TGGTTAGCCACCATTTATGTTTTCCCTTTGTCTAATTTTGTTTAGTCCATTTATTGGGTTTAGTTTTGTCACCGGTTTGTGTTATCTCTTGATCTTGATGGTTTTGGTATGAAGTGCTTTTTATTATTTATTGTATTATTTTGTTGTAAAATGAATCTGTTTTTCTTTTAAACTTTAACCTCTGCCTCACTGTCCATTCACTGATGGGTCCATTACAGTGTTAGCTAACAGATTTATGGTTGGATTTAGAAGCTATTTGGTTGTCATTAGGGATTAAAATGACCTGGCTGGGATTATAAAGACTAAGACTTGTGGTTGATGATAATGAGCTGCAGGTAAGACATCCTCCTCCTAAAGCCAACATTCACTTCCTTGATCTGAGAGATGCTGATGGCCAAGTTGTTCCACTCTGACACTTTACAACACAGTGAAGAAACTATCTTATCAGTTAGAGGCTTCTTCAAGCGACAGAAAGGAAGATGATTATTCCTCCCAGCAGTAGTAGTTGTAGTAGTAGTTGTAGTTTTGCTTTAAGAAAGACAAAAATACCACAATTACCCTGTGAATGTCAGACATATACCTAACTTAATCCAATTTAGGGTCATGGGGAAGCTGGAGCCTATCCCAGCAGTCATTCTGGTGAGAGACGGTTACGCCCTGGACTGGTTGCCAGTCCATCACAGGGCCTCTGTGAAGGTAAATAAGTATTTTCTTCACATGTTTTAATATATCATTTAATTTCCATTTCATAACATAAAAATGAAAATAGATGGCCTTTGACATTGCAGCATAAAAAACAATATTTGCAGCAGCAGCAAGCTATTCCGTATTAAACTCTTTTAAGCTAATTCTTGATTTTTTTCTGTAATTTTTTATTTCTTCCTCTTTTCCAGATACAACCAGACAAAAAGATAGCATGTTCTTAGACAAGCCCTTTTCCACTAGACAATCAGTTACTTATTTTATTTATTTTTTTTTGCTGGTTTTGCCTCTCCCTGCTTTATCTCATCTGACAAAAACAGAGTTATGTTTTAGCTTTCACCTCTCAGAGAATCACCATCTTCATCATTATGTCCCACCTTTTCTGACTTCAGGGACCATATTTTCCAATTGCTGAGACTCTAAAGCAATAAAGCAGACTTGAACAGGCTCAGCATGAGTCTAATATCACTCGAGCTGATATTGGGAGATACTTGGGTCTCCAAGCTGCTGTTTTCTGCCAGTTTTATTTCCCTAGTCCGCCCCGTTCATAAGCTCATCAACTGTGAGATGCCTGCATGCCAAAATAGGTTGTGATGAGTAATGGAATATAGAACTGTGTGTAAAATTTTGATGACACACACCTCAAAAGCCCTGCAGCCAGCACACAAACATGCACCAACCCTGCAGAAGGCAGCGTCTGTCCACTCGACTCAGAAAGCACGAGGATGAAAATGTCCTGGCACATACAGGGCGAAGCCTTATAGAATAAATATAAAACATGCCCCTCGCTATTCTTAGAAGTGTAGATAGTGGCGGGGTGTGTGTGTGTGTATGTGTGTGTGTGTGTGTGTGTGTGTGTGTGTGTGTGGTGGGGGGGTTGATGTTATCAAAAATAACCAGGTCATTTTTTGCTTGTCAATCTATTTTTACACACGCTAAGGCCTTCCATAGGCTTTTCTTAGATTGTTATGTAATAAACATGGTGCTGTGCATCCAGATGTAGGAAGAAATGCCCCATCAGCCAATCAAGAAGGAGAAAAGAGATATGAAAAGATTTGAAACGTTTGGATACAGAATGTGCTGATGAGATATCTGTGAAGCAATGTGTCCATTTCTGCAAAAACAAGCTGAACGTTTGCTGGATTCTTGATGGGGTTTAACAGCCCAGAGGACAGTTTGTCAGCTTGCTGTAGCCTCAGTTGGTTGAAAGGGAGTCAAAGGTAATGAGCTAGTCTGCTGGGAGATGTGCTGTCTTGAGTGTGCCGAAGTAACAACATTGAAGAGCGGAAAAGAAAACGCTGATTTTAGGCAATAACGTCGACTTCTTGAGACAGTTAATGTTCACTGCTCGTCTCCGCGTTGTGGGAAACAAGCCAGCGGAGCTTGCATGCCTGGTCTGTGCATCTGTAGTGTCACACAGATGTACAGCTCCATCAAGACCCAATTGGCAAAATTAGAGACTAGAAATGTGACGGTGCCATGGAGCATTTTCTGGAGATGTGGCTCTGTTTCAGAGCTTACATAATCTTAACACAGATCAGTGTAAACGCCTGAATGCATATTTGAACAAAGTCAATGTGAATAGAAAATTCTGTCAACAAGGCAGCTTAGAGAAAAAATGGACGTCAGGCTTTGATTCTTTGTTTCATGTACCCTTTAGAGGTTTATTGAATTGGTATTCCCAAGTACCTCCATAATTTAGTGTACTTTAACATCTGAAGGGACAACAAGTAAAAACAAGGGGAAACGCAAAGATTCTTACATTTTCTTTTATTAATATTTTATTGCAGTCTAATAAACCAAAACTATGTCTGTTTTCTCCTCAATGTAGTTTCTAAAAGTTAAAAGGATTGAGGTTTTTAGTTAACGCTCCTTCTTACAAAACTAAACTAACATTCTTTTGATACAGCACAATGATTTGTTTATGTTGTCCAGTTTTTTTTTTTGCATTTACTCATTTAATCTCCTGCTGAATTAAACAAAATCACTGTATCTCAATATAACATAAGAAGGTGAACCTAGCTAAGCTATCCTCGGCTTTATCTGTTCTGGTTTGTAGGCCTAATACAAGCAGTGTGGTTTTTGGTACCAGACGGACTGGTCTGAGGATTTCAGGAACTGCTGATCTACTGGGATTTTCAAACACAACCATCTCTTGGATTTACAGAGACTGGTCAGAAAAAGAGAAACCATCCAGTGAGCAGCAGTTGTTTGGACCAAAAGGTCAGAGGTGATGTCAGAGGTCAGAGGAGAATGGACAGACTGATTTAGAGATTATAGAAAGGCAACAGGAACTTAGTTACCTAATAGGTCCAGCCAATATAGCAGAATACCATCTCTATTGGTATTTTGCAAAATAACATGTTTATTCTTGAAACAGGTGGACACCAGCAGCAGAAGACCACATAAGATGCCACTACTGTCAGCCAATAGGGATGTAAACCGGCAGGTTGCTTATGATATGCTATTATAGAGGTAATATAACAAATCAATGTTTGCAGAGCTCTCAAATTTAGTCACAATCTGATTTCAGTTTGATTTGATTTAAGATCCACCAACTGATATCATTAAACATTTTCACAGGCATTTGCGCTCATATGAAAATCACAAAAAGCAGTAAGGATACAGTAATAACTGTTATTACTGAGCTGAGGTATATTACCAAATAAAAAGATATTTGACCTTATTACAAAGACAGATGAGTATTACAAATAAAAACGTTATGTGACATTAGGTTTAAAAAATAGTCTTTTTCTGAATAAAATAGCATTTGATAAATGTTATGTTATGTTTTGAGAACAGTGACTTTGTTTGTCATGCTTTTTTACTTTCTTTTAACACCTTAGCCAGTTCTAAAGTGTGTAGTTTGTGTGCTTCTAAATGCTCTGACTCTGCCGGGTACATTCGAGGAAGAGGGAATTTTAATGACTCATTTCTGGTTGTTTAAAGGAAAAATTAAGAAATTAACTATAATCTCTTTATTTCATGTAAATGCTGTGTGATCAGTGATCACTGAATTGCTGTATTGATGTTGATTGATGCGTTCTTACACCCAGAGACTTCCACCAACAGAGTTTAATTAACGATTAGAAAGAAAAGTCAATCAAAACACAATTAGATTACATTTTTTTTAATAATCGATGCCTCATGTTTGCTGCACTGATTCTCAGTCCACTAGATGTGCACATAATCTTTGTCAAACTTTTCCCATCATCATACAAAGCTGATGTTGTGGAGTTGTTCTGTCTTCTATTGGAGAAAAGCACTTTAAAAGAGGATTATTGTTTGTATTGAAAACTTAGATTTTTGATCTGCATCTTTGATAGTTTGTTTTAATCGTGCAAAGACAGTCGTGCATGTTTTTACTGGGGCCTCAGTTGTGTCAACAAGCATTTGGGAGCAGAATCTGATTTCAGCCGCATGTCTGGATGCATAATAAAACAGAGACTATACTGATCAGAGAGGCTGCACATCTCTCTCCTGCTCTCCCTCTGTTCTCATTTTGCCTTGTTCGGTCACACAGAGTTACTCTGTGGCAGAGAAAGTAGGCTGAGAGAAAGTTGCTACAGCACTGAAAAACGAGATTTCTCATCAGCAGAGGAACTCACAGTTTACTGACTCCTCCTTCTTTCTGTCATCGCTGACCACTCCAAACTGGACAGAAAGGGGCATCACATGACCTACACGCTCAGCTTACCATGCACAGCATTAAACACTAAAATGGATGCAGAGCCATCGTCTCTGTCACGATGCAGTGTTTAACAGACAGACAACACTGAATAAACAGATCTGTGTTTGGGCTATTTAAACACCAACACGTGCGCTATGCTCAAACTGAGAGGAACAAGTGAGCAATAAATGATTAATGGTAAATTTTCTTGTGGGTCATTGAAATATTGAGAGACAGCTCAGGCATGAAATGCAATGTAAATGGATCTATTTTTAGTGTGGCAGAGGAAGTCATGTGGAACACGCTGTTCAGGGGTGCCTTGCTCATATAGCTTTTAGAGGCAAATGACAGGGGACAAAGGATGGAGGAAAAACACACTCCACCTACATTTGCATGTAAAGCCACTTTTGACAGGGACATTAAACTTTAAGGTGCACACAGCAAGACAAGCAATAAATTATTTCCACATTGAGAAATATGTAAAGCTCCAACTTGACTGTTTGGCCTCCCGCGTTTAATAAACCCACACTTTGTCTCGTGGGATTCTTCCAGTGAAAAGGAAGCAAAGTGACACGTTAAAGCCTCTTTTTATTAATATTTGGAGGAGAGCAGGTTTGGTGGGGTATCACAGCAGCTGATGGGAGCAGGGAGGCTGAGTGCTAAGCGGTCGGATAACAACCAGCAGTTCTTTTCATGAATAACGCAAAAGCCCAGCTCCTCTGCAAACTGATGAAACATGATTTTTGTTTGCACCACTGAGGGAAAAGCTGGAAGAGATGTTCAAGAACCTTAACACAGTTATATTTTTTGGGAGGGAGGAGAAAAAGCTCTTTGGGTTGGTGTAATGATCGCAACATTAACACATAGAAGACTTGCATGACTCACAAAGGACCAGAGGAAGACATATTGCAGTCGCAGGTCGACATTTAGGTCTATAAATGTTAAATAGAGGTTTAATTATTAACAAGCTGCAGCTGAGATTTTTTTATGCTAGCCGGGTTTGAAGTTATTTCAATTATTTGCTTTGAACCAATCTGCTATGTCCACATGCAACAAGTTGTGTATTGTGGTTTTAAAAGTTGACCCAGGCAGTTACCAGCTTGAACTATTGTTCCCTAAAAGGAAAAAACCAGTGGCTGCTTTAGATGATGATACAGGGTGATTCCAGCCTCCATAGTCTGAGGGAAGGAGTTCCGAAGTGGCTGCAGCTTGTAAGTGTGTTGATGGGCTGCCATCTACTGGTGACCACTTTTAAATACAAGTGCTGTTTATTCCCAACACGCTGAATAACTACAGTATGATCACAACAGATGCGACATCTACTGGGGCAACGAGTGACACAGATTAAATCTATAAATACAGCACTGAATAAATAAATAAACAAACGTGTCAATAATTTACTGAAATTTTGAAAAAAAAAACACTTACATAAATATGTCAGCATGAAAGAAGAGTTATTTAATCAGTAATGGAAATACTTATATAATGAATTAAATATGTATTTGATTACTTAAATATGTAAAAGGTTAATAAAACCATTTTTACCAAACCTCAACAACTAAGTTTGTGCAAACAAACAAACAGTTGAAATAAAATATTAAATGCAGAGAACAAGAGGTGAACCTTCTGACCAGCATTGACGTGCGTTTTAAAGCTGTCCACTCTGTGGGAGCCTCAATCAATGAGCTTGTAGGTCAGTGACTGTGCCAGCAAGATGATTTGTGTGTCAGGGTGAAGAAGATACCTTGGAGACTATTTCTGATGAGACTCCAGTAAACAGTAGATGATTCAACTAAAGGTCCAGATACATCTCTCTGCACCTGCGTGCCAAATCTTTGTTGGATTTGTTCCTGTTTCATAGCATCAGCACTTTCAGATCTTGTTCCTCTGCTGTGGTGTGGGTTGTTTTTTTTTCTCTGCTAATTCTGCACACGCCACATCATGCTGACAAATGCCAAGTTTTCAGCCAATATCTCTTCGTTTCGTTGGTCCCACATTGTGTTATCTTTGGCATTTTTTAGCTGTAACTTAAGAAATGGGAGTACACAATGTCCTACACAATTAGCAAAAATCATTAACAACCCCTTATTTCTTCAGATCTTGCTCCCAAAAAAATAGAAGACTTTCTTGTAATCCAAATAGTTGTCTAATAATCCAAAAATAGATCCCCAGACTTTCTGAGGCTTTGGGTTCAAGCATATGGAGGCCCCAAATTTAAATACATGAAGCAGTGGTGTGTGCTGTGCACACACCCACGCTTGGCTTGAGCCAGCCAATCTGTGACTAAATAATAAATGTCAACTTAAAGCTCATAAAGTCCTCCTACTTGGCTAATTAATGTACCATTTGTGCCATATCCATGTGTTATTACCAAGTAATACTTAATGGATGTTGCTTCCCAGAAGTAAAGCCAAAAAGCACTTGCTGTTCCGACTTTAACCCAGACCATAAGTGCATGAGAAGAACAAGATTTTCTCAGTAAATACTGTAGGGAAATTATTACTATCTCCAGCTGGGAAGTGGATCGATTGAACTAAGCTTAATCAGCATGTTCACAACTTAAAATAAACTCTTTCCAGGCAGGAAATTTATATGATTCTCAGAAAAGTGAGCAAGCGTGGGAGCAGGCCACCTGCCACCTGGCAATATAAAGAGACCACAAGAGCTGACACACTGTGAAAGGTCCAGATGTGAAGGCGAGATGAAGGGTCTCTGGTTGCTGTTTGTGCTTGTGGCTGTAGTTAAAGCTGAGAGGGTCTTCAGTGGGTAAGTCTATCAGGATTATGATTCTGTCATTATTTAGTGTTTTACTTTATTCTAGACCAGGGTTATACACTCAGTCCAATGAGGGCTGCAGGTTTTCAGTTCAACACCCTCTCAGGACGTTTTGCACGACTCGTTAATTTGAGTCAAGTGTGATGGTGCAGGCATATGGTAATACACCTAACAGGGCTGCAGCTCTCGAAGGAGCGAGTTAAAAAACCCCATTATAGATTGATACAGCAGCTGGGTGAGATTTTATTCATCCTTTCTAGTGCAGGATGTAATTATCTATACTTTTGCTTGAGTGGGAGAGCTCATGTTTGTAGAATAATAATGTGCATGCAGGAAAAACAACATTTGAGTCTATTTGGTGCTCTGCTGCCCTGAAAATGACACTACACAGAGGCTTTGCACACATCCATTTATGCACTCAAGTTTTTCTTTTTTTTTTTATGGAAACCCCATATGTGTCACCCTGTAGGACAAAGTCAATCCACAAGTTAAATATCAGGGCAAGGGGATCAAGTAAAACAGCTTTAATTCAGGGTATTTAAGCAACATGAATTCCAGTTTTTAAAAAGAGATAGATGATAACTAAAGCAAACTGATATATGGGTTTCATGATACCTAATAAAGGAACAAGAAAAACAAGGGTTATGTGGAGGGATTGAATAAAATCTGTGAGGTGTGCATGTAGATAAGATTGAACCACATCTGAGATGGAAGGATACTAGTATACAGGTTTACTGAACAGATTGTTATGAAATGATCAGGTATCACAATACATGCAAAAGCCTTTATTTATCAATTTATTAAAATACTCAAAAACACTTTTTTGTTTTATTGCTGCTAAACAAAAGTGTAAACCACTAAATTATCACTACTTCAATTAAATTACATAATAAGTGAAATATTGATGTTGACAGACTAAAATCCTTCTCTCTTTTAGTGATGAGGTCATCAGGATTGATGCAAAGTCAGAGGAGCAGCTCCAGCTTCTTCAGGCTCTGGAGGCTGAAAATACATTAGAGGTATTCCACCTCACTTTCCCATTTACACCAACTTTAAAGGTCCCATATTATACTTTTTTTCAGCAGTTTTCATATGGGTGTCAGAGGTCTAACAACATTGTTTTCAGCCACCCAAATTCAGCCGTGGTACTTTATTTCAATCATTTCTATAAGTGGATCTAGTGAGCTCATGTGGGAACGGGCTATGTATGTGTCTGAACCTTTAAATGTTCATGAATAATACCTGTCCACACCCTCTCCATGCCACTCTCATGGAGAGGATGCAAATGCAGAATTTGATAAAAACCTGCCGGGCAATTATAGAGGGCCGGCTTAGCTGAGGGACAGATCAATGGCAGTATGCGGTAGTGGATACGGCCATTGATCTGTTTGAGCACTGGGTCTCAAACACAGCTGGAAAGACATATGACTGTTAGAAAACCTTTTGAAATTGACGTTTGCACAGTATGAGACCTTAAAATCATGGTTTGTCCATTTCTCTTTGATTCTTTTGATTTTAGCTGGACTTCTGGCTCCACCCAGTCTCCACCGAACTTCCTGTGGATATCCGAGTGCCCCGTTCCAGTCTGAGCTCTGTAAAGGAGTACCTCCATGTTCACAGCATCCCCTTCACTGTTATGATTAACAACCTCCAGGTTTGTACACCTCTAAAGTCCCAAATGAAGTAACACCAGCTGTGAATTTCATATGTATCACATTGCTTATTCAGGAGCTCCTCGACAAAGAGAAAGCTGAGATGGAGGAGAACCAAATAAAGGAGCGACTCACAAGAAGCTTCAACTTTGGAGCCTATCACCCTCTGGAAACAGTAAGTTTGTCAGATGACATCAACAAGTTTCATAACACAGATGAGTTAGCATCTTATTCTTAACCCTACTTGATCACATATTTACTATTTTATTTCATGTCAACTTTGAGGAGTTCTGCTGTACAGCTGTTCTCGACCTTTGTTCATACAGATCTATGACTGGATGGACACCCTGGTGGCTCAGTACCCACACCTGATCACCAAGCAGAACATTGGCAGGTCTTATGAGAACAGGCCCATGTATGTGCTCAAGGTGAGATGGTCCGGTTCAGTTTTATACAACAGCACTACCGGTACATGTGTTTCTGTATCAATGAGTTTTAGCACAGGACTGAAAAGCAGTGCTAGTTTTCCTTTTTGTAACTTGAATTCATCGTGGGAAGACAGACCAAACCTCATTTTATTGAAATTGTTATTTGGATGAAATTTCTACTGAGTCTGATCATGTTAACTTTATGCTTAGTTCAGCACTGGTGGTAACAAGCGCCCTGCTATCTGGATCGATACTGGTATCCACTCCAGAGAGTGGGTATCTCAGGCCACAGGGGTGTGGACTGCCAACAAGGTACAGAATTTCTGCATAATTTGCACAAAACTATTCTTTTTAAAGAAGTTCCATAAAATCATTATGTTGTGTTTTTTGCTCAGATTGCCACTGATTATGGCAGTGATGCCTCCCTGACTTCCCTTCTGAACACCATGGACATCTACCTTCTGATCGTGGCCAATCCTGATGGCTACGCTTACACCCACACAAATGTATGTGAGCATTGCTTAGTTCCTTTTGGACTTCCACCATTTGAATAGGATTTATTTTCTTTATTGATCAATAATAATGATTTTTTTTAGCACAGTTTAAGTGTATAGGTAAATTGCTTTACTGATGCTGTGTGATAAACAGAATCGTATGTGGCGGAAGACCCGTTCCAGGAACTCTGGCTCTGCGTGCATTGGAGTGGATCCCAACAGGAACTGGGATGCAGGCTTTGGTGGTCAGTATTGTACAGGCAGTACATCATTTTTGTACATAGAAGAGACAGACTGCAACTTTGTAAAAGATTCATGTAATCTTTTCTTATGCAGTTATCAGGAGCGGGGAAGCTGACGGTAGTTGTGCTTGCAGGTTTTGATCAGCCAGGGCCTTTTTTCTGATTCTTTCTTTTGTGTAATTAAACACCTTAACTTCAACTTCCTACTCTTGATAACTTTGCTATGTTTTCATTTAATAGTCAGAGCATTGGGAAGCTGCTTACTCCTCATAAGACTTGAGTTTATCTTTTAGTTACTTAACTTTGCAACAATAACACATTTAACTCGAGGCTGTGAGGAACTGATTAAACATTATTGTGATAAATGGATGCCTAAAATTGTTTTTGTTTTCAATTTTGTTGCTTTTTAAGCGGTCATTCATCTGCAACAATTAAGCGCAAGAGTTCTGCAATAACTTCTACTTAGAATAAGTACACCTCTCGTTACCCTACTGAGTTGTAAGAAATGCTTATTACAACAATCTCTTCTCTTCAGGTCCCGGTGCCAGTCAAAACCCCTGCAACGAGGCCTACCATGGGCCCTTTGCTCACTCTGAGATCGAGGTGAAGAACGTGGTGGACTTGATCAAGAGCCATGGAAACTTCAAGTCTTTCATCTCTGTGCATGCGTACTCCCAGCTGCTCATGTACCCTTACGGCTACACCTGCAGGGACGTGCCCCATCAGCCTGAGTTGGTAAGACAGGAGAAAAATGGAGTTAACAATGTGAAGAACACGGCAAATGAAATCCTAAGATGTCTTCCTCTGAACAAAGTTTTTTCCTGTGAAACTGTGATTATAAGGAAGTTCTAACACATCAAAGATGCTGTGAAGTTTACTTTTTACATTGTTTGTATCCTCAGGGAGACAAAAAGGTTTTGGTTTGATAAGCCAGTCTGAAACTAGGTCTCATATCCTGCTTTTTAACTCCATTACACACTGACAGCAATAGCTTGGGATTGCATTTTATAACCTAATTAAAGTTTAATAGCTGAAATTGTGAATAATTTCCCTAAAGGTTGATGAATTATAAACTCATCTCCACTCAGATCACTAAACAGATCTACTTCTTTCTCCTAACTCAGCTTACTCTGCTCTTTATGTTAAAGCAGTCCAAATGAACTCTGGGAATTTTCCTTATGGTCCCATAGTCCTGTGTCCTGTTCATGCATAACTAAACCCCCTCCTGATGAAACTAATAGTTTGTGCTTTATTAATAAAACTGCTATGTTGTTGAAGCTTTGAATTTAGTAGTCTTTGTGTGTGTGTTGGGGGGACTTTCCTTAATTGGCATTTCCTGTGTAATACTGTACCCTGCACCAGTATTTGACCTACATTTGCACTTTTACCCCCTTCCCTCTGCAGGACTCCATTGGCAGAGCTGCAGTACAGAAACTCACTTCCCTCTATGGCACTAGATACAAGGTTGGAAGCATCTGCAAGATCATCTGTAAGTAACCAGGCCCACCTGTTCACGCCACATCTTAACACTAATTCTAAAAATAGAAATATGTCACACCACTTCTTTTCCTCTCAGATCAAGCCAGTGGTGGGAGCATTGACTGGTCTTATAATATGGGCATCAAATACTCCTATGCTTTTGAGCTAAGGGACACCGGTTACTATGGTTTCATCCTGCCAGCCAATCAGATCATCCCCACTGCCTCAGAGACTTGGCTAGCCCTGAAACACATCATGGAATACGTCCGTGATCATCCTTATTAATGGCTATGTAATCATGGAGAATGTGTCATTATCATGGTAATAAAGCCAATAAAACTATTACACCAATGCTTGTTTTATTTTACTTTGGCCCATGTGCAATAGTTCCATGTGTGACGTGCCTGTGAGGAACACATGAGGTCGGATGAAAAGACATACAGTCTAGGATTCGTTTTTATTTCTCAATATACAAAACATATTATACTTTCCTCCAGTAATGATGGTAAATAGATCTAGTTCTTTTATTTCTGTTAGCTAAAATTGGCAACAAATATGGTGCATTTAATTCAAGCTCTTTAGGATGAAAGACTTTGCTTGATGTAACAGTTGCCAAAGACAGTGTTCAACAATGTAAAATCCTTTAAACCCTTAAACACTTCTTTGGATTTGTTGCAATATTTCAGCCTCTAAAGCAGTAGCTACTTACATGTATTACATTATTTAACTATTTGTTTCATAATCTCATGACAGCTTTAATCTTTTTCCTTTTGTGTAACACACACACATAATTTAAAGTAAATGGGTTGTACTTAATTTTTTGTGTTTTTCTGGGTGACACAGATTCAACTATGATACCTCGCTTAATAAAAGTGCAGATTTTTCAGCTGCACATCCATGATGAGAATCTCCAGTTCCACATCCCCAAGCTGCTTTATTAGATTGTCTGGGGAGACATTGGAGATGATTTGAGCTTTGTGATGGAAGTAGCTGTCAGAAGATGCCGCACTGTGGTCATAATGAGATAGACATGGTCAGCAACAATACTCAGGTATATGTGATGTTTAAACCACACAATATGGACATGAAGGGTCCCAAAGTGTGTCAATGATCACACACCGTTACAGCAGCCACAATTGTGGATAAAAGACGAGATTAATCCATGCTTTCATGTTGTTTCCACAAAATTCTGATCCTGTGAATTATAGCCTTAGTTTCCTGTTTTTAGTTGACAAGTGTGGTCTTTTGCTGCAAGGATGAACATGTTGAGTATTCAGACATGCTATTCTGTATAAGTGGATAAAGACCATTAGTTCTTTGGGTTCCTGCTGCCTTTCTTTCATCTCCAACCAGTCTGGATTTTCTCCTCAGACATCTGACTTCAATAAGATTTGGTCCAGACAGCTGCTACTGAATGAGTATTTATTCCTTTTTAGGACATTCTATGTAAACTCTGTAGATGGTTGCGTGTGAAAATCCCAGTAAACCAACAGGTTCAGAAATACTCAGCCCAGTCCACCTGGTAACCATGCCATGCTCAAAGTCTGACCATGTTTAAGGCTACAGCTGTAGCTGCCATGTAATTGGCTGCTGCTAATGTAAACTGAAGGTTATGTAAATATATTGTTTTAGTTCTAATATCGTGGACATTTCCCTGCTTTCTTCCAACTTCACTGAATGTTTAGGAAAAACAAAAAATAAAATAAAATGCTTTAAAGTAAAAAGAACGATCAAAACATTTTTCAGAGACATGGAGAACAAAATAAAGACATTTAAATGTTTGCATGAAAGTTATTCAGATGTATTTCCTACTTGTTGACAGTCGTTTATGGGTTGACATCTGTTTTATTATACCGAATTTGTGATTTGAATAGTTGCCTGTTTACAGAAACATTTTTGTGATTAGTTTGTACTTGTTATTTGAATCCGCCGGTGTATTAGTTTTCCTGAAAAAAATCGGGTGAATGTTTGCGCCAGTTTTCCCGCTTTTGGCGCAAAACAATTTCAGCTCCAACCTTTAACAGAGCCACTGCTGGAGCAGCTCAGTGGCTTACTGAGTAAAATGGCTTATCTTAAACAAATTGATATTGAAAACTTCAAGTCATGGCGCGGGAAGCAAGTTATTGGTCCATTCATGCGGTTTAACTGCATAATTGGACCAAATGGTTCTGGTAAGAAAACTTTAGTTTACCAAGCTAATTTTCTAGTTAGCTAATGTAGCCGCTAGAACTGCTAGCTTGTTTAAAGTAGCATTACAAATCGCGGTCCTTCTGGAAGTTTAAGATTTATATCGAAATACTTGCTATACCAAAATATGTGATAAACCCTACTATATAAAGGGCTTAATTAAAGTCCTGCGAGTGTTAGAGTTTAAACAACCTGGCATACAATTTTAAGTACTATATACAAATCAGTAGTTAGATTAGATGATCAGCTAGCTTAGTTTTTTTGTGGTTAGGAATATCATAATCTTTCATTTTTATCCTATTAATCACATTTTACTAGGCAAGTCCAATGTAATGGATGCTCTGAGCTTCGCCATGGGGGAGCGGGCCACTTCCCTCAGGGTGAACCACCTGAGAGAGCTGATACATGGAGCCCACGTCGGCCAGCCAGTGTCCGACACCGCCCGCGTGGCGCTACGGTACTGCAGCGAGGAGGACCAGGAGACGGTCTTCTGTCGGACAGTCACTGGTCAGTGCAACATTCCTACACATCTTCCCTTAAGATATGTTTTTGCTAATTAAACATGTCCTAAACGGGATCTATCTATCCACCGATTAACAAGTTATTCTCAGTATGATTGTATAAAAGATGTGATTAAAATTAATTACATGCTAGGGTTGTGGGTATGAGCCCATCCCAGCAATCACTTGGCAGGGTACACCCTGGACAGGTCTCCAGTCCATCACAGGGCCCTGTTATGTGTAAGAATAATTCATTATATGTCTTATACTATATTATATGTATATTATATGTCACTAACAGATTAAACTAGTTATTACTCCAGGTTTACAGTTTTTTTAACACGACTTACAAAGTAGAGTCAGGGTTATGACAGGTATAATAAATAGACCCTTCAGTGTTGGTTTATCCTTGTAACCTGCTGGATCATTTACTCTAGCTGTAACAGATAGCCTACCAATTAAAGTGAGAATATGGCACATGATAAAATAATTTACCTTTCATCTGACAGCTGCACTGATGACTGAAAATACTGTGACACAAAACACTCAGGATAGAAATAGTTAACATTATGTTAAATGTCCTAATAAAGACTATTTCATTTAGTGCTGGGTCCATTTTAAGCTGCAGTATTGCTAAGAAGTGACTCTTGTTGTCCGTTCTTGCGATGGGTACTGTCACAGGAGCAGGAGGAGAAAGAAATACTGGGGCTCCAGTTGCTCTTCACTGGAGCACAAGTATTCCCAGCATCATCTACTGGTACAGTTTAAAAATGTGATAAATTTCGTCTGATCACCAGATGGTTGACATGTTTTCCAACATGCACGCTGTCTTGTGGTGGAAGTGTGCTCACCTGGAGCCATGCGTTTGTTTCTCTGTGTGTGGAACAAGACAGGAGCGAGTGTGACAAAGAACAGCTAAGATAGGGGTTCTCTCTGTGGTATTTACTAAATAAAAAGAGGCTGAGTACATACAGGCTTGTGGTTGTATTGTCCTAAAATATCTGTTGAATGTCTTGAAGTGTTTATTGTATTTTTCAGGGGATTCCTCCAAATATCACATCAATGGGGTTCGTATGACGGCTGCTGCGTACAATGAGGGGCTTGAGAAGATTGGCATCATTATCAAAGCTCAAAACTGTCTGGTTTTCCAAGTAAGTGTAACATCACTGCACTTAAATCCACCCCATGCCTCTATTTAAGCCAAGTCAGGTTGATGGGCAACAAGGGTGGCTCAAAGCAGAAATAAAGTGTTGTAGAGGGAAAAGGCTATGTAAAAGGCTAAGTATTGGCAGTGTAAGGCATTTAAGACAGATACCTACACAAACACTTAATGCATGTCCTTTTTTCTGCTTAAATACATATATTTTTATGGTGATTCCTACAGCACAACTAGTCTGATTTGACCTGTAACCATATAATAAGCTTTGCAGTATATTGCATTCTCCTCCTTGTGTAGAAATACAGATGCTGGAAGGGGATATTGTGTTTCCTATATTGTAACTAATTTATTTAGATTTATTAGTTTAAGTTTGATGCATTTCACATGCAGTTAGTAAATAAGGGATGGGAATCCCAACAATAGAGTTGAATGAGCACTAGTTAGTTTTTTTAAGTAATTCTATTTTTCCGATTAAAATGTATGTTTCAAATAAAGCAAGATGGAAAAACCAAAAGAATATGATTGCTTTTCTCTCTGCTAAAATATTTGCATAAGGTACCCCAGTTAAATTAGTGTCTTATTAAAATATAGATATTGCTGCAGATAAAAAGATTTGTTTGTAGCAACATATTGAAAATGTTCTGAAAAGCTAAAACTGAAACTAGAGCTCTGCAATAGAAACATTTTTTTTATTTAACGTGAAAACACATTTACACAGACACCTGTTTACCTCACACTGATTAAGGTGATAATACACCTACTGCTAGGTCTTTACAGATGTCTGAAGACAATGGAAAAAGCATAATTTGAATCGGTTATATAAGGTTTAATTACTATAATATGTTTTAACATGTTATTTTTGTCTGAATTTAAAGTGGGCTACTTTAATATGAAACCTACATCCCAGTGGGATTTGCCTGTATAGAAAAAAACAGTTATGAAACCTAATTTTTTTTCACAATAATTTAGATCACCATCTGCATGATGGTTGTGTCACTCAGCCATCTTTTCTCTGCTTTGTGTACGATTTGAGCATGGTCTGACATAAGGTTTACCAAATACTAAATTTTAGTTTTACTACTGATCTTCTTTGTATTTATACTTTTCAGTACTTTGATTCTTTTTGTAAAAAGGTAACATCCCACTCTAATGTTAATATATCATTTGTTTTAAGTTGACTTTCAAACCAATAACACAATAATGACAATAAATAATTGGCATAGGAACTGAAATGTTTAATCCATTAAACAGAGAAAACCAGTAAAACAACACAGTGACATTCAAATGAAAATGACCATGTTAAATAAATTTCTGCAGCAGCTAAAACTCCTCCTCAGATGTATTGAGTGGCTGTATCCTCCTGGGACCCAGGGCAAGAAGCTTCTCTTTTATTCATGAACATTAAACATGATTACTACACTTCAGGAAGAAATGAAGTGTCAACACATACAGCAGTAATCTGACAGGACAGGAAACAGTTTTTGGTCTTTGTAACAGAAACAAGTTCTGTTTTATTCACAGATGTTTTTGTCTTTGCATCACTCTCTTCTGCACTGTAATGAATGTGTTCCACACATATTTTTCATACTGGGGTTGAGATGAGGTTGAGCAAGCCTTCTATTTGATGGAAAATACTCTTCATCAGTATTCATGTAAGCATTATTGTTGCTGGCCACATCGTTGGCTTTGTGACTTGTAACCACTAAGATCATCTGGATGTGGTGTTTTATCAGTTACCAGAGTTAGAACGAGCTATGGAGGAGTTTCTTTGTTCCACATGTCTGGTGCAAAATTCCAGCCTGAAACACTCTTTTCCATCTGCTGCATACTGCCAACATTAACTTGTCAAATAACATGAACTTAAACATAAACTTTCAGATTTTTTCTCCCATGCCTAGTGTTACACAGACAACAGTTCACACACACCTATGGGAAAAAATCCATGGCAAATATGTAAACCTAGTATGCATTTAATGTCACACAATTAAAATGTCATAAGAGGCAAAACAATAATGACTTTGCCAGACAAATTTTTCATGTAACAATTTGTTTTATGTCATCGGATGAAAAGAAAAACACTTAATGCAGAGGTGTCCAAAGTCGGTCCTCGAGGGCCACAATCCTGCAGGTTTTCCATGTATCCCTGGTCCAACACAGCTGACTCAAGTTAATCAGTCTAGCTGATCTTCATTGGCTTTTGTGTTCATTTAATGGAAGCCAGGTGTGTTATAACAGGGATACATCAAACATCTTCAGGACAGCGGCTCCGAGGACTGACTTTGGACACCCATGTCCTAGGCCATGTCCACACGTAGCCGGGTAATCTGTGAAACCGAATACAAACGCATCATTAAAAACAATTATTTTATTATAAAACAACTCCATCTTTGAGTTTGTGTGTGTACATAGGAAAACAGAGTTTTAGGTTCCTGAACGTCACAGCCTGCAACAAGTCATGCATCAACGTCACATGTGCGACTTGTTGATGGCGGTCAACGGCATGAATGCAGTCAGGTTTTTTCTGTTCTTGTTGTTTGCTTTCATGCAAACGCTTTTTTTTTGCTTCTTTTTACGCATAATCGTTTTTAAAAATACCCAGCTACGTGTGCACATGGCCTAATGTAATACAACTGCTAAGAAAATATACATAATATATTTTATGGTACAAGTATTTAGTTCAGTGTTAATCAGTTAAAATCTAAAAGAATAATGAAACAGGGCTTTACCCAGCTGCAAGTAGTAGTTAATAGTAATAATAATGATTGCTAATAAGTGGTATTAATAATATTAATTTGTAGTAATAGTAGTAATAAATAGTTATCTGTTGTGACATTAACAAATGACAGCTGGTGGAAAGTGGTAGAGAAAATGGTATCTGCTTGTGTGCTCCTCACTAGGGGGCAGTGGAGTCCATCTGCATGAAGGATCCAAAGGAGAGGACCAAAATGCTGGAGTACATCAGCCAGTCCAAGGAGTATGCTGTGGAGTACAACAAGAAGAAAGAGGCTCTGCTAAAAGCTAAAGAGGACACTCAGTTTCACTTCAGCAAGAAAAAATCTGCCACTGTAGAGAAGAAACAGATGTCACAGGAAAAAACAGAGGTAAAGCAGCAAAACTGTGGTGTTTGTCTATTTGTTTATGGTGCTGTAGAATTTTTTACATTATTGTTTATAATAATGTAAAAAATAATGTCAGCAGAAACAACTGTAAAGGGGACATATGCAAAATTAACTTTTTAGCTATTAAATACATATTTTTGTGCACTTTTATGAATTTAGGAATGCAGAAAATGTAAATGTATTCCCTCCTGATGCTGCACATATATATTTATATTCTTTGTGGTCATATTTTTCAGTCTGTTTAATCTTCTCCATTCTCTATTACATTTTTTTAATCTATTACGTCACAGTATTTGCTGTGGGTCTGCAAATAAGGTCATAAACTTCCAGGTAATTAAATTTGTGAATCTGATACGTTGACATTTATGGTAAACTTGTCGATAAAATGTTTCTCTGCCGGGAGATCACAGCAAACAACATGGCAGGTTTTGTACCTATTTCTGGTGCACATCTGCAGCCTCAAACCCGAAATACTCCCAAATGATCTGCGTTTTTCTTGGGGTTTAAATTCCCCACCTCCGCTTCTGGTTCTGCTTGAAACAATTTTTAAATGTGTAAATATTTCAACGCGCAAGGAGCATGTTAATGCTGATTGGTTAGCATGACCTGTTCACGAGCGCAATGCCATCTCTGATTGGATAGCTTGCCAGTATGGTAGGATTACGGCATCCATCCATTTTCTACCGCTTATTCCCTGAACGGGGTTGCGGGGCGGCTGGAGCCAATCCCAGCTGACAACGGGCGAGAGGCGGGGTAAGGATTACGGCATGTATGTGTACAATAGTTGACACAACAGATCCTGAATCAGCTTTGACGGTCATGTGATTGTGTTGTCTGAAATTGCGATTTTGATCCGAAAACGATAACGGTCTTCCTCTGGATGTTTAAATGTTGTGTAAAAATAAATTCCAGCATCATTGCAGCAGTCTCTCTTTTCAAACTGATTTTGTATTGAGAGAAATAAATCTGGAGAGAATCTGGCATCTAGTATGGATGGTACAATGTTAGCTTAGTGATGCTCAGGAAATGTTCTTGTTGCATTGCAAGTGACAAGTGTCCATTAAAGTGTTGCGTTAAAGTTGCAGAATTGGATAAAATTGAAAGGACTGGTGTTTTGGGGTCAAAAAATTCTAACTTGCTAGTCTGAGTCAGCTTCTCTTTTTCCTCTCTGCTCACCCTTATTTACAGGCCCTGAAATACCAAGCATTGTTGGACAAACTTCACCAAAGCCGTCTGCAGCTGAGCCTTGCTGAGCTTTACCACAATGAGAGAAGCATTGAAGTCATCTGTAACACATTGAAGGAGAAGCAGCTCGCTGCAGCAGCTAAAAAGAATGAAATGGTCAACTTGGAGCAGACGGTCAAAGCCCAAAAGAAAGAACATGGCCGCCTCACCAGAGAGCAGCTGTACCTTGAGAAGGAGATTCGGTGTGTTTGCCTTTGTGTGTGTGTGTGTGTGTAGGGCTTTTATACTGTTAAACAAAGCATGTCAGCTGTAAACACACTGTTACAGAATATCTGTTTTTAAACCAGAATGCTCTTGTCTACTTTGACTCATTGCACAGTGGTCAAGATCACATAATTTCCCAGTCTCAATCCCAGTACGTCAAGGCCAAAGTGAACATTTCCCACTACACGAAAAAGGTTGAGGAGATCTGTGATGTTGTAAAGAGGAGTCAGAAGCTGGTGGCTAAGAAAGAGCAGGAGCTGGGGGAGACTCGGCGAGAAATTGCTGAGCTAGAGAGAATTTTGAAGAACTATGAGAAGCAGGTCCAGGAAGAGATGGCTGCAAAAGGAAGAGATGTTGAGCTGGACAAGGATCAGGTGATGTTACATATGCTCTTAAAATATGCATATTCACTTGAGGTTCGTTTGTTGTGGAAAAAAAAGAGATTCCTGGTTTTGTATTAATCATTAAGTATGTTGGATCTGCAGAGTCCTTAAAAGAATAATTGAAAACAAACATTTGAATCATGTTTCTGATTGTTGCACTTTCGCAGTTAAAGAAATACAATGAGCTAAAGAAACTGGCTCAGAAACAGGTGGCTGTCCTAAGCCAACAGGCAGAGAAGCTGCATTGGGAGGTGAGAGCAGAAAGTGAAAAACTGACTTTCGACCAGCACAGAAAGAAGGAAGTGGAGGTATGGTTACATTTCTGTTACTACTGTGCATCTTTTCAGCTTTGATAGAAATGAAGATTTAACATCATGCATCTTACCTATATTTTATCCAACGCATTGTGTAATTGATAAATTGCAAAATACACTCCGCCACATCTGTATTGTTCTTTCTTAAAGGCGGCCTTCAGACACAACCAAACTCAGCTTGGAGATTTGACAACCAGAGCAGAGAAACTGGAGATTTACATCAAGACATGCAAGTGAGTCAAAATCCTGTCTGCCACAGTCATGGTAGTTTTTTTTATTGCCTATTAGGACTCTGCTGATCTTTGCAAGGTACAGGTAAATACTTCTAGTGCCTGTTACTGCGTCAATTATCTCAAACAAAGCCAGTACCCAAGTTTTTAAGCTTTCCACTCTTCACAGTTTGTCCATATAGAGGCACTGTAGAAAAATGGTCACACAAATATGGCAACTGCCATGTGTGTGGACCCACAGCAAACTGATGAGTGCCTTGTTCTAAGAGAACAATACAAGAGCAAAATACTAAGAGAAAAATACATTACAGTTGCTTCAGTAACGTGATTAGATTTAAATTTGAATGGTCATTAATGATATATGTCATTGATAGTTGATATTAATACACATTGCACCTGGATCAGTACCTCAATAAATCACTTTCTTTGTTTTGCTGGTTTACTGAAAATAATAATTGCAAAAACAGTCCATCCTGCAGGTGTTACACAGTAGCAAATGCTGCTCCCTAAAATCAGCTGAAGAACTAATTGTTGTACAGTAGCCACTAAAACGTAACTGCTTAACCTATCTGAAATAAAATTTTAAGGTCTTCCCTGGTGGAAAACTGTCAGAAGGAGGAGAACCTGAGTGCAGAACTTAAGCGGGTCGGTCAGCGTATCAAGGAGGTGGAGCAGGAGCTGCGCCAGGTGATGGAGGAGTTGGGAAACGCTCGTCTGTACAGCCATGAGAGCAAACGGCAACTGCAGCGTAGAGAACTGCTTGAGAGACTGTGCAGATTATTTCCTGAATCTGTGGTAAGACAGACTAAAGTTGCACCAAATAACATTACCAGTAGAGTACCGCAATACCAGAGCTTTGAAAATGTTACAATACCAGCATTTAAAAACTAATGGTCCTTTTTTTTTTTAAATAAAAAAGCATGACGTAGATGCAGAGGGGGAACTAACATGAGGAGACTCCTCTCTCACTAAGTAAATATGACTAAATATGACTAGTCCCATTGAGGACAGACACACCGGATCATAGAACAAACAATAATTAGAGATGGTGGACACAGAAAACCTGTACTTGTTGACAAAATTTGGGATGGAAATATTTTGGTGGACTGCTGAACCCTGATACACCGCAGTGCTATGATGCTATGCAGTGTCTTGCAAAAACAAGGCAGCACTTTAAACTTGTCCAGACATTTAAAAGAGAACCACGCTGTTATTATCATTTCTGTAAGAATATGTTGGGCAAACATGACACCCTAAACACCCATGAAAAGTTTTGAAATGTGGCTCAAACAACAACCCTGGCAAAAAAATGGGATAATTTAAGGTTTGTATTGACT
Source organism: Pseudomugil gertrudae (assembly GCA_037177535.1). Classification (NCBI taxonomy): domain Eukaryota; kingdom Metazoa; phylum Chordata; class Actinopteri; order Atheriniformes; family Pseudomugilidae; genus Pseudomugil; species Pseudomugil gertrudae. The sequence continues at coordinate 9,332,723 of JBAMHV010000010.1, forward strand.
CCAATTAAAAATGGCTCTACCTAAGTGAGGGTACTTTAATGTAGGACAGCAAAATTTGGCACAAATGTGTAACGCCCCAAGACTAGCAAAAGAGTTGTTGCCGTGCCAATGGGGTGCCCGTCATCTTGGAGCTTGCACCCATTTTTATCCCATTTTTTGTCACGTTATATGCATTATATTTGAACAAACTACTCTGAGAGAATTCATGCAATTGACTCCAAACTCAGTGGGAAGCTTCTTGACAAGTTTGGTACCAAACACTATTCAGCTCTTTCTGATAGGACAAATCGTGTTACCATGACAACCTACCCAGAAATACATGGGAACAGCACTAAAATTGACAGCATTCATACTTCTTAGGACCTTAACACATTATACTGTGCCAAGTTAAGCTAAATGAGTGTATGAGATGGTTGGCGAAGGCTACAAGGCTTGCTAACGGATGGATGCCAATTGCGGTTTTAATCTTTAAATTCTGCATAATTACTCTTTTTGATTCACCTGATAACCCTGGGTTTGCTTTGTTAACTTAAATAAAAACAGCTTAGAGTTTCTTGAATGTCAATCATCCACCCCCAAATTTACAACCCCTCTTAGCTCCACGCCTTAGCTTTTATTTCATATAATGTCACTTTGTTTTATTGGATCAGCACAACTAATTAACTCTGAGTAACTGAAATACATCAAGTTGAGCCAATGTGTTTACATTTAGTACAGTCAACAAAACTCTATCCCAGTAGATTAACCCCTTTTTTGTGGAAATGATGTCTATAACTGTATTACATTCACCTAACAGGTTTCCTTTTTCCATGTGTTGCAAAATTTCAAAAGATATTTTTATAAGCCAAATTATTTGTCAATATTCTCCATTCATTCCTCATCACTGATAATGTTCTGTGTATTTCCTGTACCAGTATGGCCGACTGTGCGATCTGTGTAGCCCTATCCATAAGAAGTACCAGCTGGCGGTCACCAAGGTGTTTGGCAGCAACATGAACGCCATTGTGGTGTCTACTGAAAAAGTGGCTCGGGACTGCATCAAATTCATCAAAGAGGAGCGAGCTGAACCAGAGATATTTTTGCCCATAGACTACTTGGTTGTAAGTGGAAACAGTCTTTCTGGCAAACAGATTTTCTGACATCTACCTGTTTAATAGTTAACTATAACTATTTGAATCAAAGGTGAATCCCCTGAATGAGCGACTGAGGGAAATTCCTGGTGCCAAGATGGTGGTTGATGTTGTCCAGGTTAACACTACTACAGGTGCTGCGCAGCTGAGAAAAGTGGTGCAGTATGTCTGTGGCAACACCTTGGTGTGTGAAACCGTCAAAGACGCCAGGAGTCTGGCCTTCGACAGAGTAGAACGCTTGAAGGTAAACTTGCTTCTGATAGACATTAACTATTAAAACTCCATTAAACACTGTTTGCTATCACTGTCAGTGATATCACTCTGGAGCTGTAGTGTGTAACTTTTTAAGGTAAATTGTGGTGCATAGCTTACCCTTTAGGCAATCTTTAGATGTTTTCCAGGCATTTATATCCTAATTGGAGTCACATTTTCACATTAGGTGTGGGACTTTTAACACTTTAATTAGTATTAATTCATTACGGGAAATTTAACGCTATGAAAAACACAGTACTTTGGCAAATAACCTAGTAGCTTTTTCATTATAGTTGGTGAGTTTTCAGACCTATCTGGTGACTTTTTTAAAAGAAATAACTAGCTCCAAATCTAACAACTATTTCTTACAATATGGGAGACTTTTGATGATTGATATTAAAGCACATTTTGTTTACTATTATCAATGAAAAGCGCTGCAGCAGACCTGCCCTGCTCCAGCAACTCTCACAAGAGGCTTAGTCCTCTGCAGCATGGAGCTCCAAGCTGCAGTCATTTGTAATGTTCAGTTAGAGATTAAAGCTGCAAAAGTTAAATTATCCATGCTAACAGGTAGTTTTGTGTCTACAGACAGTTACTCTGGATGGGACAATGTTTAAAACATCAGGTGTGATCTCCGGAGGTTCCAGTTATCTGCAGACCAAAGCTCGCTGCTGGAATGAAAAGGACGTGGTGAAGCTGAATGAACACAAGCATCAGTTGATGACTGAGATGCGCGTGAGCTAATAGTCAATAGGCCAAAATAGAAGAAACTCAGTGTTTATTTCACTGATTTCTGCTTAGTTTATGTATTTATTATTTATTTGTATTGCTTATGTTCTGTCAAACTGCATGTTTATGTCTGAGTAATTTATGAGACGCATTTTTTAAACTTTGCAGGATTTGTTGAGGCAACAGAGGAAGGAGTCAGACTTGCGACAGGTCATTGCCGAGGCTCATGGTGTTCAGACCCGCCTCAAATACGCCCAAGCAGATTTGGAAAACCTTCAGAAGAAAACCATCTCAAGATGCCAAGCGGTACAGCTTCTGAACGCCAATCACATCAAATACATTCAAAAGCTTTGTTTGTTTGAACTGACAAGTAACTGATTTATTTTAGGAGAGCTCTCGTTTGAAGAGTGAACTAGCAAATATCGACTATGAGAATAAGATGCAACAAGAGAGTCTGGACGCAAAGAATGAAGAAATGCAGAAGAAAAAACAGCAGATTGAGCAGGTAATGCTGTCTGCACAGCTGTCACACCTTGTTACACCATTCTGATACTTGTTAATGTTTAAATTGCTCGATTAAAAAAAGAAAAGAGCTGAATTGGTAATAAACTTCAGCTGTAGTCGAACAAGATCAATGTCGTGTTAAGACCCTGAACATGATTTATATGCAGAATGCATCACTTTTTAGCCGGGACATGTTTCATCTCTGCTACTATGTTCATGCCCTACAAAAAGCTCCAATCCAGCAGCTGTTTACTGCTCCAACACAGCTCAAATTAATCAGCAAGTTTTCTTGATCATGTCTACGTGACTAAATGCATATAGTTATTACCCTGTGATTGATTGATTAGATATTTGTGTTAACAAGCTATTTACTAGATATACTTAAGTGACTTGTGAGTGCACTTATTCCTATGTAAATACATATTATGTTAGATTAATAATTGAAAAGGGGACTTTGACTGGTTACTTTAGTATGTGTTTAACAGTGTAGATGTTGTGTGTTTAGATGGAAGACACAGTGTTTTCTGATTTCTGTGCTGAGATTGGTGTGGACACTATCCGGCAGTATGAGCAAGCGCACCTGAAACAGCAGGCAGAGTACGAAAAGAAACGGTACAGCAATCACAAACAACTGATTTTCTGGATCACATTGGCTAAACCTAACCTGAAATCTGGGAGCTTTAGAGAGCTTTGGGTATCTTAGTACTAATATATTCACTTTTTTGTCTGCTCTAATACTTTCATGCGTCTCTCCCTTTAGGCAGGAGTTTGTAAGTCAGTGTGCTCGCCTGAATGCACAACTTGAATATGAAGAAGCCCAGCTTGTACTGGAGAGAAATAAGCTTAGAAAACTGGAGGAAACTGTTAGTAAGGAGGAGAAAGCCATTTTGAAGCAGAAAGAGGTAATCACCTCAAGCTCTACTCTAAATACTGTATAAAACATTTTACTGCATTCAAGCTGTCAGATCAATAATATTTTTCAAGGAACTGTTTCGATGAAGATCATTGAACTTTTTCCTGGAATATCAAAACCTTTCAATAACTGAACAAAAGCAGGTGGTCTTTATGGTCTGTTCGGCCAATACAAACTATGATCCTAGTGTTTTTGTCTGCATGTAGGATGAGAAGAAGCTGTTGGACATGGTGGAGGAGGATCAGAAGAAGCTGGTGGATCTAAAAAAGCAGCTGCTCTCTAAGAAAAGCCAGGTGGCCTCTGACAAAGCTCTGCTGGACCAGAAAACACAAGCTCTTCAGGGGATTAACAAGTACAACTCATTCTGCTGTGTTAGAATACAGAGAAGCACCTATTTAGAATAATGTTCCATCTCATATAGAAATATATATTTCTGCATGAAAATGTAACAGAACTTTGATTTAATTTGCAAACCAAATTACAATCACAAAACTGGTCAAAAAATTATAATGTTCCAGCTGCACCCAAGAGTGATGCTAGACAACACAAATGAAGCAATCCTGGGTTTAATTTTCTACTCAAATGAAGACAAACAGTTGTTTTCAGCTCTTGATTTAAAAAAAAAACCAAAAGTTTTGGCAAAAATCAAAACTAGCTGTAACACAAATAATATGAAGAACAAATAAAATGAAAATATTAAAAACCAATAAGGCAGATAAGCTGAGATTAAACAGTCACTTGCAGTTTCTAAACTGGAAATAATTCTCAAAAAATAATGTTTTGTAGTAGAGTAGAGAATTTAAGGTGTACAAATTAAAGGTTTTTACTGTCTATATACTTGGAAATTTCTACTACTTCAGTTGCTGAATTCAATGTACACTATTACCAAATCTGAACACAAGCTTGGGTTTTATTCCTCTTAGAGAGTTGGTAAAGTTTCAGCGCGAGGTGATGTCTGCAGAGTCTGCGTTGGAGCAGAAACGCTTGGCTAGACACAACTTGCTGCTAGCTTGTAAAATCCAGGGCCTACCCATCATCCTGCTGTCAGGGAGTCTGAATGAAGTCAGCGAGGTGCAGGTAGGACACACCGATGTTACAACCTCTGCTGCACTGGAGGAGGCCGAAAATCCAGTGCAAGCTTAAATGATGATGATTTAAAAGACAAGGAAGCAAAAATCTCATGATGGATTTCTCGGGTCTGTGCAGCTGGATGGAGATTCAGAAAGCACCGCAGCCTCTATAGACATCTATGAGAGAGAGGCGCAGCTTATCATCGACTACTCTGAGCTGGAGGCAGATTTCAGGGTGAGATGCCAAATCATGTCAAACCGTCGTCAGTATTCTGTCTCAGTGCTCTTAATCTGCATGTAATGACAATGCCTGTGAACAGAGCCTGCAGGCAGAGGAGGAGATGGACGCCTACCTGGAGAGGCTGAAGGAAACAATCTCCTCTGTAGAAGGAGTGCTGCATCGCACTACTGCTCCCAACCTGAAGGCTCTGGAGAAAATGAGGGAGGTGAAGGACAAATTGCAGGGAGTAATGGAAGGTATTTTTCTCATGCAGTGTTTCATATCACAGAGACATTTTGATGAGTGGACTGTGTCCTCTGTCAATTCATCAAGACATGAAATGAGGTGCTTTATTGAGTCATACAGGGTATTTCTGCCACATTCAGGTGACTGAACTGCACTGTGGAAATCATTCTGTTCAGCCGTCTGTCAGAGCAAAAGCATCTTTACATATAAAGGAAAGTGAAAAACTTTTAAAGGAACCTTGATGATCAGCTTTTGTTGAATTTCATTGATACTAATGCGCGAAAAGTCCAAATCACTTTAAATATCATACGTACGATGGAGGTGTTATTATTTTACTTTCCCTACTCTTATATTAGTGGGATGCCCCGTCCCTGTTTGAAATAAAAAAAATGAAAATACTTTATTAATTCCAGAGGGAAATTCAGATTTACAGCAGCTTTTTCAGGTCTCTGGTGATCCTGGGTTTGTTACTGGTGAATGGTGGAATGGTGCTGTCCACACAGAAGTTTATATAATCTGTCACACACTCAGTCAAGCGTGGGGGTCCAACCAGGATCCTTTCTGTGTGGATTTTGCATGTTCTCCCCGTGTTAGCGTGGATTCTCTCCGGGTACTCTGGCTTCCTCCCACAGTCCAAAGACATGAACCTTGGGGATAGGCTGATTGGAGGTCAATTTGATTTGTTTTCCTTTCATTTTCTATCCAGGACAAAGTCAAAGTGTAATGTAGTGTCGTCTTCTTGGCGTAGCATTCAGTCAGTTATATCAAATTAGTTCATGGTGAGGTTTGAAAATATGATGTGGACCTACAGCCAGATTAGGTTTGAATTATTTACTCATTATCTGGTGTTATGTTTACACTGCATTGTTGTAATAATTACCCGTTACAGATATTGTGTAAGTTGTATTTAACCGAACTGATGAATGAAAACCAATTATGATGAAAGAAACACATTTTATGTATTTGTCCATCAAACCTCACTCTCCACTTGTTCCTCCTCATCCATTGGATCATATTGATTTTCACCTGTAATTTCAGTGATTAATTGACCATTATTAGATTGGATTAGATTAGACTATTGATCAGTTTGAGGATAACTTGGAGGAATTATTTCTGTATGACTGGATTGTTCTGTGTGTTGTCAGTGTGCTGATGTTCAAAATACATAAAAATGGTCTGATAGATTTGGAGTTGTGTCCCAAGCAGCATTTCCTCACTTGCACATTTATGTTCAGCTGAGTGCATTTTAGCTTTAAGCGTTTTTACTTATCAAAGCATCTTCTGCTAATGTACATGCAGGTATCATGATGCCTAAACTTCTCTTCAACAGTACAGTTGGATATTGTTGTGTATAAATAAACTGATATCAGCCAGAGTGATGATTAAACTTCCTCTTCTTCACTCAGCCTTTGATGCTAGCACTAAAGAGGCCAGGAAGTGCAGCCAGGAGTTTGAACAAATCAAAGCCCAGCGCTTCCACCACTTCAACCGCTGTTTCGAGCATGTGTGTCTCGTCATCGATCAAATCTATAAACGAATATGCAAGAACAGCAGCGCCCAGGTGAGTCTTAACATAATGTTTTTCCACACAGGTCTCGTTTAAGTATAACATTGATCTGGAAATTCCAAAAACAACAGTATGTCAGGCCTCATTGACCTATGGAGAAACAAACAATCAATACAGACAAATAACAATAAAAAGTTCATTATTCTGTTGGTAATTTTGATTCGTTTTGAGCATTTAAGAATTCATGAATAATTCATTAGATGAGCAACTCATGTAGAAACACACTGATATTGTCTCCATCAGGCCATTCTGAGTGCAGATCATCCAGAGGAGCCGTATTTGGGCGGCATCATCTACAACTGTGTGGCACCAGGGAAACGCTTCATGCCTATGGACAACATGTCTGGTGGAGAAAAAGCCATCGCTGCTCTGACATTGCTGTTCGCCATTCACAGGTAACTCTGAACTTTAAAGTGAGATTTTAAAGTCCACTAGAGGTACAGTAACTATTACGTGCTTTTAAAATGTTAATATTCCTGATAATGTAAACACAATTGTTTAAAGTTTATCCTCACTTGGCACTTTATTAGGTAAACCTAATACCATACAACATTAATGCATCAGTTGCTTGTTAACACAAGTTTTTAATCAGCCATGGCAGCAACTTAGATTTATGTAAAGATGGTGAAGAAAACTAAATTAACCTTGTATTTGCTGTGTAACATATTTGATTCATTCTTTTTCTGACACCTGTTGTCTACTTTTGTAGTAAAAACATGGCTCAAAACTCTCGGCTACTCTGTTACCTGCTCCTGTTGAGACTTTTATTTCTGACATGTCACTTTTCTAATAATATCTAAAGGATTAGGGCATCTTTAAAAGCAAAAGTGAGTCCAGCCAGGTCCTAGCAAGGTGTACCTAATAAAGAGGCCAGTGGGAATTTACCTCCACTGGGTGCAGATTCTTTGCAAGCACTTATCCTGTTACCTAATTCCAGTAAAAACTGATTCCAAGACCGTAGCTCAGACTCATCTCTGGCAGTACAGCTGATTTGTGTCATTCCTCTCAGCTTCCATCCAGCTCCTTTCATCATCCTGGATGAGGTGGATGCAGCGCTGGACAACACCAATATTGGCAAGGTCAGATTCCAATCATGAGCTAGCTTTTACTGCTAGTAAACACTGCTAGTAAAAACTGTGTTTTACCTATTGATGAAAAATATCCATTTTTAAAATGTAAGCTTTGTTTTTTTCTATCAGCCTGCATTGATATTTGTTATTTACACTTATGATGAACATGCAGAAAATCACCATATCCACTACAGTTGTGTTATTTCCAGTTTTTCATTTTCTAGTGAGAAATCACTGATGATAAAATGATGTGTTGAGTTAAAAAATACATCTTTCTGGTGCATGTTCAACAACCAAATTGCTGATAATGTTAGCCATCCTTAAAATGTTTTAGCTATGTGCCAGGTTGTGTTTTACAGATTGATGAGGATTGCATTGTGTTTAGTAAATGTTTTGTTTTCTCCAGGTGACCAACTTCCTCAGAGAAGAGTCCAGAGAAAACTTACAGATCATCGTCATCTCACTGAAGGAGGAGTTTTTCTCCAAGGCTGATGCTCTGCTAGGAGTCTATTCTGATGTAAGAAACTAGCAAGCAGTTTTACTAATCTTTCTTCTATGTTGGTGCATTCATATAGTTTTTCTCTTCCTCACAGTCTGATGGATGCATGTTCAGCCGCATCCTGACTTTAGACCTCCGTCCCTACCCTCTGGATGCAGAGGAGAATGAAAAACAGGCTGGCAAAGAGAGCATCGCAGACAGAAGGCACGATTAGTGTAGCCTGATCACCTTCACAAGGCCATAACTGCTTTGTTTCCTGTTCATTTTATCTCCTCTTTTCTCGGCCATTGTTCTTAATGTTTTATCTTTAGTAGTTTTCAGGATGTAGCACTTGTCTGATACACTGAATAAATGCTGCGGTTCTACAGCAGGCAGTTAATCTAAATGATAGTTAACCTAGTTTCCTGTTCACTTTTTATTAAGATTAAATTTCCACCTGAAAAGAGAGGATATTTTAAGGACACTTTGTTGGGTTTTTGACTACATTTAAAGCTGGTTTTGTGGTTTTAATTCCCCAAATGTGGAAGTTATGAACACTTTTAAAAGTAAGAGCTTAGAGGTAAGAAAAAAAATATGTGCGGTTTAAAATGTAAGCACAAATTCAAAAGAACATGTTTTTAATGTACTAGTTTTTTATGAGAAGTGTTTTTTATTTTGGCATATGCTGTTATACAAGGTGTTCTGTGTGCAGTTAATGTTTTTAAGCACGATTAAAATGAATAAATGCAGCTGAAAATGTTGTCTGCTGTTTTTCTCTTTTATCCGGTGGAAGTACCAAAATCTACAAAACTAGACTATTTAGACTCAATATGAATTAATTGATTGAGTCCTTATCTTTTTGATGAGTCTTGCAATAATTCATTCAATTAAAACTACACTGACCACGGGCAGCTTTTCCTGTGTGTAATGACACTTCCGCGACAGCAGGGGGCAGTAATGCAGCTCCATGAAACCGAGAAGATGACAGCGACGTCATTATTTACGGAAGTAACTATAGCCTGGAGTAGTTATGTTGGGCTTTTGTCTTGTGCAATATCGATTTCTTTTCATATATAGACCCACGTCTCGAATGCAAATTTACTCAGAACATATTCACGCTCAGTAAAGCGTGTGTGAAGCTGAGAAATTTTAATGAAATTCAGCTTTGTAACACTAGCTACAGCTGCCTAGCTCAGGAGCACAGAGCTAAGAACTTCCTAGTAATTGTTTCGTTTGCTGTCCGGGAGTATTTGTAAATGATTTGAAGTCTGTATGAAATCGTTGCCGTCTGAAAAACAGTTTTATTGATTTTACTCTGAAAACATTTACTTAATTTAAACGCTAGCTGTCTGCATTATGGGAGCCGAGCAGAGTGGAGATGCTGAACACAAACATACCGATTACGCCTCATCCGGTAAGACTGCTTGCATGAATTGTGTGAATAGTTTTTGACAACTATAATTTTATTCTATGATAGCTCTCGAATAAAAAACACTGACGTGATAGGCCTACTTTAATCACATGTCGAAGTTCTATCAGTAATTTATTGTTGACGTGCTGATCTTTTTACTGCAGGACATTATTCTTTCTTTGATTTTAATGTATGAGATTAGCTAAGCTTTGCATGCTTTTATACCATTTCAGTGGTGCCTTCCCCTGCTAAGCAGAAGGCAAAGATGGATGACATTGTGGTCGTGGCACAGGGGACTCAGGCAATGCGAAACATCCACAACGACCCTGATGTCATAAAGCTTCAAGAGATACCCACTTTTCAGCCACTTTTAAAAGGTTTGTTGTTTCATGCACTATAACAAAACACACCAGTACAGAGTTATATACAGTCTAATATAGCTCACATATGAGTCAAACTGCCTTGTTATTGATGTTACAGGTCAGTGTTGGTTTAAATTTAACTAGTAAACATTACTCTAAAATGTTGGTTGTTGCTGGACAGTTCACCAATTTATCACAGTGCCAACACAGAGACACAAAACATTTTGTGTATTCCTCTGTCTTGTTATTAATAAACCAGTCAACCACAAAGGTGTATCCTTTTTCATTCTTGCACAGGTGAAAAAATGTGTGTGCTGCCCTAATTTTACGTACACAATACACAAATGTATGTGGTATTTTAAGCACTGATTTTAGAATGGGAGCTGCATGGTGATGCAGTTGGTTAGCACTGTGGCCTCACAGCAAGAAGGTTCCCGGTGAGGTCTGAACAGTGACGTCTGTGTGGAGTTTGCATGTTCTCCCCGTGTTAGCGTGGGTTCTCTTCGGGTACTCTGGCTTCCTCCTCCCCACAGTCCAAAGACATGCACCTTGGGGATAGGCTGATTGGAGACTCTAAATTGCCCATAGGAGTGTGTGTGTGTGTGTGTGTGTGTGCATGGTTGTTTGTCTATGTGTGTTGGCCCTGTGATAGACTGGCGACCTGTCAGACCAGGTGTACCCCGCCTCTCGCCCAATGTCATCTGGGATTGGCTCCAGCCCTCCGCGACCCCGTTCAGGTAGTAAGTGGTAGATAATAGATGGATGGACTTTAGAATGGCAAGTTTTTTTTTCTTCATTTGTAGAGCCACTTTTATCACAAAGCACAAAATACCACATAACCATTAATCACACATCTGTAATAGAGCAGTATTTATCTCTTGCCTACCGATTTATTTCCATTTTCTGCCTTGGGGAGGAGAAACACTTTACTTATACCCTGTAATAAGAATAAAGCTGATTCTGATTCAACAACACAGAGTTGGTCTGTAGATTATGGAACAACCTTTGGATTTTTGTGATCAACAGGTAAGTTTTCAGAACATTTTTCACCATCTTTTTTTTTTTACAAATGTAGAAAATTGGATCCAATTTTCAGCCTTCACAATTATGTGTTCACATTCTGAACAGCTTATTACTGCTAAAACGCATCAGCACTGTGTTAGAAGGTTGGTAATGAGCCTTTTTTCCTGTGATGGAGCTTTTCTGCCTCTCTTTTATCCTTTGTGTTGCTGAAATGACAAAGTGCCATGCTGTTGTGAAGTGTGACTTGGATCCAGCATGGCCGTCCATGCGAGTACTTTATCCTTTGTTCCTTCTACAGGAGTGCTGAGTGGCCAGACGTCACCCAGCAGTGTGTGTCTGGAGAGGCTGGATGCGGCTCAGGTTCTGCAGCTCTGTGTCCGTTACCAGGACCATCTGCACCAGTGTGCGGAGGCTGTGGCTTTCGACCAAAATGCTCTGGTCAAGAGGATCAAAGAGGTAAGCTTTTCAGCAACAGCGTGATGCACACGGTGCAAACTAAAAGCATGCTGGACTTTTTGCCTTTGTCTTTCTTTTCAGATGGACTTGTCAGTGGAAACCTTGTTCAGCATAATGCAGGAGCGCCAGAAACGTTACGCCAAGTACGCCGAGCAAATCCAGAAGGTCAACGAGATGTCCATGATCCTGCGTCGCATCCAGATGGGCATCGATCAGACGGTGCCGCTGATGGAGCGCCTCAACAACATGCTGCCTGAGAGCGAACGCCTGGAGCCCTTCAGCATGAGGACCGATGGGGAATCTGCCACAAAGTAGCCTGTTAAAAACCAACACAGCTGTTTCACAGAGTCCTCTGTGCCAGACAAAGCCCGGGTTGGCCCAGGAGAAAACTTAAGACTCAGAGTGTTAAAGAAAGCCTTCAGTTGTTCAAGAGTTGCTTTTTAACTGTGGAGAGGGTGCTTAAATGAAGATGCCTGAAACATGAAACTGAAGGGATTTATGTTCGATCGCAGAAATCTTACGGATCATTGATGTTTATGGTTCTAATATCCGTCTTGCTTCTTCCTGACTGAACTGCTCCGGTGCAGACAGACTTCTTTTGGTGACAGCAAGAGGCACTGCTGGTGGTCTGTAAGAAGCACTGCTGTACTGCAGGAGTCAAAGAAAAAACTTTTTAACTGGAGTGTGGAGAGAAAATGACTTTTAACTCATTTTGATGTTCATGTTGCATGCAAAACTATGATCAAAATTCTCTGTAACGGACTGTGATGAATGCCGAGATGGAGGCAAAACACTTTTAGATTAACAAACATCAACTTTAACGCATATTCTGCATAAACTTTGTCACAGATGCCAAAACTGTAACGCTCTATAGAAATAAACACAAGTGAGATTAGAAGAAAAGACTGTGCTGTTGATTCTTCACAGAAAAACTTGTGCTGATGTCACTGCATCACCACCTGCTTGTATTGTATTATAAAATATAAATGTTTAATCTTTACAATGATAATCAAATATGTTAAAAAATACATGTCTGATGCTTCTGATTGGACATTATTTAAGCTATGTAACTGATGGAAAGTCTGACATGAGCTAGAACATTGATTTTTCAGATTAAAATATAGATCTGAAGGTTAATGGCATTAACGACCTCTTTTATTATGAAAATATGATATGTAATTTTGTTACAGTGGATCACTCATAGTGGATTTACCACACAGCAGGGGGGCCTCAAGATCTACCATCCAACAACTTTTAGATGCAACTGTGTCATCCAGCTCTGCAGAGACCTGGTAATGAGCCATCTATATGATTCAGGTGCTCCGTAGAAGAACATGTTGGCACAAATACGGCAGCTATTATGCATGTGAACCCAAAGCCAATAGATTTAAATGGGCAACTGTAAGCAAATTAAAGAAATGGACAGAAACAAGCGTTTAATAATAAATTACATCTTTGTATTATTGACATTTGGTTTTTGCTTTGTTACACTTTTAAATTCAGGTTGTAGAACAAAGCTCTATTACATTCACTTATATCTGTTTTAGGGTGAGTCAGCCCCGTTATGCAACGCTCAGTTTGCAGCTCTTTCATTGTCAGAGGGAAGAAGAGGTGCAAAATATGTTTTTCCCTGTAGGTTATGTGTTTATCCACTAGGGGGCATCATAAATCAATCCAGTTTCTTCATAGTTAAAAAACATGGAGCCGTTACAGTGAGTTTGGTAGATTTAAACATGATATGCACCATGTTAGGAGGGGTAACATCACACAGGGTGACTACCCACAGGGATCAGGCACATATCCTCCATCCCTGATACCCCCCCCCCCCCTCCCCATGAGCTGAGCGTGTGATCACATTGACATTTGGCAACCTCTTTTTCTAAACGAGTGCCATCAAGTTAGTTCCTTGACTGAATAAATGGAAAAGGTTAGCTGTCTGATTCAGGTTTACATCACAAACCTTCAAAGTGCATCAGAATCAGCAATGAAAGGCTTCTGACCCTGAGGAGGGTGTGCTCTTTTGTAATCAGTGGACATTTCTCACCCCTCTTCCAGTCTGATTAGAAATGTGTGTGTGTTGTTGCATTTTTCACCAGCATGTACACATTGAAACGTGTACACCAGGAAAAGCAAACGACCCTCCTGGCTTTGAGGTGCACAGATAACCAGCTTCCATGACATATGGGACATAAAGCCCAGACAAGTGTTCTCTTGAATTTAAAGCAGGACTCCTTTTGATATGTTATCGTCTTTCAAGTGTAAATGAAAATGGGTGAAAATGTGTTAAATAGCCTTGGGGGCATTGTATGAACACTGGAGCTGAAATGGAAATTGTCCCTGGTTTCTGTAGCGAGGAGGTGCAAAAGTTCCTCTATGTTTGTAATGAAGAGGAGCTCCTGACGCTCAGAGCTGGATATTAACGCCGCAAGATGATTCAATACTATCTGCTGCCAGGAAATTCATTCTGTGAAATGAAAGAGAAATCCAATTTCCTCTGTATAATTCTCATTTGAATATAAATCAAAGGCTGGTTTGCTGCCTTATTTCTTTCTGTTTTGCACACTCAGATTTAGAAACATAAAAACAAGTCCAGGCTTCTTATCCGTGCCGTCTTCGTGCAGGCTGACAATGATCGGGTCTCACCAGGAGCAGAAATTGGGATTTGTTGGGAATGTGCAGCTTATGTGTGGACAAACACAGTGTTGGGTTGTCATCAGACACTTAAAACACTTAAATGGATTTTTTAAAGCCCATTCTGAGCTGAAATAATTCATGCATGAATGTGATCATTTGAGATGGATTATTGGTTTCCATTAAGTTAATCAGTGGCAATTTTGGCTACAGGTTCTTATTTCTGAGTATTTATTCAATGTGATTAGCTACTGATGTTTCAGTTGCTGCTCTCAATAAATGAAATTAAATCTATAACTGAGTTTTAATAACTTTATGACCTGAAAATGAGTCAGCACCTGTTGCAATCACTGAATATATTTATTATTATTCATCTCTGAAACACAAACAGGAGCTCCTGAGCTCACATTTCATTTAGAAGAAAATATCTTCTGCTATTCATTTGTTCATGTGTAATAAAGGATTTAACAGATTTGGTGTTTGACACCGGAGAAGGATGGTAACTGGTAGATATTTTACATTACATGATCATTTTCCACTAATGTATCGATCTGTAACATAATATTAAAATGAGTAATTAGTCAGAAAATGTGCTACACATAATGATACATTAAATATCCTGGAATTTTAATAATAATATATATTATTATGGAAAAGTCCTTGAAGTGAACCCCTCTTATATTTTACAGTTTTTTCTTTGGGTTTCAGCTCAGTCCTCGTTTCTGTACCATATTCCAAAGAAAAGCTCTTTCACCTTTTGATCTGTGAGTCATTGAAGCATTAAAAGGCACCTTTAGTAAAGAAATGAACCAGTTTGCCGTCACATGACTGCAAAGGACTCACTTTAAATGGTATTTTTAGGCGCTTTGTTACTGGCAGCCAGGCCCGGTGGCAAGACACCTCATCTGTTCGCATGTATATACACAAAGTGCCTAAAAGTACCATTTAAAGTCAGTTCTTTGCAGTCATGTGATAGCTTTTCCATAATAACATATATTATTATTATTAAAATTCCAGGATATTTAATGTATCATTATGTGTAGCACATTTTATGACTAATTACTCATTTTAATATTACGTTACAGATCGATACATTAGTGGAAAATGATCATGTAATGTAAAATATCTACCAGTTACCATCCTTCTCCTGTGTCAAACACCAAATCTGGTAAATCCTTTATAACAGATGAACGAATGAATAACATATACACAGCGTACCACACACACTCACACGTGTAGTAAAATTATGTGTCAAGGTAACGTCATCTCAACCCCGCTAATAAAGGTATTAATCCATCTACTGTGCACTAAAGCCTCATAAGAAATGGTTTCTATCAAATGGTGGTTGTCAAAAAGATGTTCTCAACCCTAATAAAAATGTTTCTGTTCACTTTTTCATCTCCTTTGGAAAACAATAAGATTCAATGTTCCTTCCATAAATGCTGAGGCGACAGTTAATAACGCTTTTCAGTCACGTTGACCACTCAAAGCACTTTTCTCTACATTGCACAATCCCCCCCTTCCATACACACACCCTGGTAGACACATATGGGGACAACTTGAAGTTCAGTGTCTTGCCTGAGGACACTGAGGCAGAGGACGTTTTGGGAAACCTGGAACTGATGAACTAACAGACTACTGTTTTACCTCCTGAATTACAGCCACCCTTAGAGCTTCAAACTCATTAGAGGTATATATAGTAAATTTTTTCCCATGAAGATTTCCCAATTTTCCAACAATTAGACTAAAACCATTTTTTAGCTGCACTAAATAGTTAATTACAGCTTTATGTGAGAAAATTAACAAGAATTTGTCTGAGTTCACATTTTCATGCTTGCATTGAATGCAACAGATGAATTTGTTCAATACGGATCTCAAAGCTTGTCATCGTTGCCCCTTCTGCTCCGACAGTTGGAGGTGCGTAGTTACTTTTGAACTAAATAAAGGAGGTAGACACACCTGATGTCTTTGTTTCTTTTTGCTTCATTCAGGAAAACATTTCTCATCACAGTGCACAAAACACAACTCTCTGCTGGTCCTCCTTTCAGCTTTGTTTGTATTTTGCCATTTTTACCACAACAAAGTAATCTCAGGGGGCTTTACAGACACATCAGTTTGAGCCAATTCATCATCAATAATAGCCTAACTAAGCAAAACCAACATATTGCATTAAATTTTGACCTCAATACAAACTCATCCTGATCATACATGAGGTGACAGTGGGAAGAAAAACCTCCAGCAGAACCGTCGCTGCAGCATCTTGGATCAGCTGGAGACATTTCAGGACATATTTGTGACAGCCCATAAATGAGGTACAGTAATTCAACCTTGATGTAACAAAGGCATGGGATGTGCACTTTCTGCATCAGGAGCGCAAAAACTTTTTAGTGATAATTGAATTTTCTTTTTAATGCAGATGTTTCCTTTACATGATTTCCATTGTGATATACTGGTTTTGTGCAACACAATGGGATGGTAATGGAAACACATCTGTTTATGAGCTCTTTTATCAGAAGTTTTCATAAAGAAGTATATCACAAAAGTGTGATGCAAACACTTATTCTGCATTCATGCGTTCCCGGACATGACAAACCAGGTCATGTGACCAGTTAAGATGGTGCAGTATGGAATAAACAACCAGGAAACGCAGAGTGAATTTTAAAAAGGGAAATGAAGGAGAATGGCTTCGAAAAGCTGTGGTAACTTTTCCACAGCTACATAAAACCACCAAATAATGCTACATGGTTACATTTCATGAGCCGTAATTCTCATAAAATCTCATCTGCGTATTTGACAATGTGACAGCTCGGGTGTGTGGCTGTGTGGTCATGTCAGCAGCATGCACAGCAAGCGGCTCGAAACAAAAATCTCAGAGGAGAGCCTGCGTTGAGCATGATGAAGAGAGGCAATCATGGATCCTTGCAGTCTGTGTTTTGTCTATCAGAGAGTCCTGCACCCAGTTAGACACATGGTTTTGGCTAATATTTGTGGAAATAATTAATCTTCTACGCCATGAATAACACCATCACTCTGTGGTATATTTTCAATCAGTAATCACTTTTAAAGTCATATCGTCAGACATAATACATGCTAACCATCGCTTTAGAGGAATGAGCATGCACACACCTTTTATTCCCACTTACCTTAATTTTTTTTCTTTTATGACAAACAACCTTTCTCCTGCACTTATGACTTATACATGACCTTTCTCAGCAGGTTAAAAACATTTAGCCCTGGACTGTAAACACCATATATGGACTGATGCTGAGAGGCTTCTGATTGCCTGTATTGACTGTCACCCTGTAAATTACCTAGCGCTGCTTTTTATTTGACATCCAGTCACCTTTAGTGATAGATCCCCGATGGACCCTCTTCCCTCCCGAGTCTACCTCTCCATCTGGAGATGTGAATTTGTCCTGTTGCAGGGGAGGGGGATCCAATAATGCGCTTTGTTGCTTCATTGCACAGTCGTGCTCTGAAGGACAGCAAGCTGCCACAACAGACCAGAATGATGTGTCCTTCCATTGAAACGCCACTGTTTCACTAGTGTTTGGCAGCATGACTGTTAAAACACACAGTATGAATGAATTATGCTGCTCACTGGTAACATCGAACTGTACATTCAGAGACATGCCAGAGATATTTACTTGTATTTATATGCATCTGACTTCACTTTTCTCCGAGAACAGCATGAAAAAAAACAGACAAAAGTCAGGATAGTGACATTTAACACAAGGGGATAACACTGAAATTGGTTGAGCACTTGCTGTTGCTCGAGTGTGGGATGGTGTGAGACTCAGATGGTGATTCAGTGGCACTGTGGCAGCTGCCATGAAATCCAAGCGACAGCATCATGTCTCATCTGAGACGGTCTGTAGCCAAACAAACAGCAGCTCATTACAGCATCCATCTGCACTGAATCAGAGAGGTGATGCTGGCTCATCATGTGCATTAAGAAGGTGTATGTTTGAAGTTATAAACTCTGTCATGTTTCTTTGTGTTACTGCAGGGAAACCCAATGAAGTTACAAAAACTATGATGCACTGACCCTCGAATGTGAAAGTGAGTCAACCAGGTGATGGTCAGGTCAGCAGGTTGGTTGGATCATTACCAAAACACCCACTGGCCACTTTATTTATTGTTCACTTGCTTGTTAAAACAAATAGTTAATCACTCAATCACAAGGCAGCAACTGTATTATTTTAGTTTTTAGTGATACTTACAATAAGTGGATAGTTATATTTAGCTTCATGGTACCTTTTTCTGATGATTACTAAATAAATAAAGAAATAAAACAAAGCACTAGATGGTTACTTTTAGCTTCACTGTACCTTTTTCTGACATTTATTGTCTTTATTTTTTGTAATTTCTTTATTGTAATTTATTTCCATTTCAATGTAAAGCACTTTGAGCTGTCCTGTACATGAAAGGTGCTATATAAATAAACTTGCCTTGCTTATACATTCAGACATGCAAATGGTTAAAAAGACTTACTGAAGTTCAAATGATCTCTGGGGTTTACAGAGAATGGTCTGAAAAGGGAAAAACATCCTGTGAGCAGCAGATATCTGGACTAAAGTGTCTTGTTGTCAGAGGAGAATGGGCAGAGTGACAGAAAGGCAACAAAAACTTAAATATGCACCAGCTCCATTCATGGCATGCAGAATATTATCTGTGAACACATAACCTTCAGATGGGCTGCAGCAGCAGCAGACCTCACAGGATGCCTCTCCTGTCAACTAGAGCAGGAAACTGAGGCTACAATTCGAACAAAGTTGTAAACAAGACAGCTGAAAAAGGAAAAATGTCTTCTGGTCTGATTCATTTCAGTTTCAGTATTCAGACTTTAGGATCAGAATGTCAAAACACATGTAAACATTGATCTATCATACATGCATGTCTCAGGCTGCTGGTGGTGTAATGGTGTGGGGAGAATTTTTCTTAGTACACTTTGGGGGGCATTTAATCTAAACATCATTTAAACACCACTGCGATATCTGAATATCATGTTCATCCCTTCAGCAGAAGGCATTGTATCTGGTCTGGGCATCCCTCTGCTCTCATAGAGATGTTGCTGCCATCTGGAAGCAGAAAACACAGCTGCATAACTTCCTTAGTTCCATTCTCCATTTGTAACACCTTATAAAATGTTGTTCACTGTATTGTATTCATACATGTTTTGCGTTTTGCGTGTTGAACAGTGTGGTGTTTTTTCCCTTTTTGTAGTGACCTGCCACTTGCACCATAATATGCCAGTAAAGATGACCTGGAACCTGGAACCCTTGCTGTACATAGTTCACCACCTTCTGCTGGATATTTCCAGGAGGATAACGCATCATTCACCAAGCTCAAATCATCCCATATATATTTTGAACATAGTAATGAGTTCACTGTACTCCAGCAGCCTCCAGTCACCATATTAAATCCAAAGAGCAGCTTTGGGATGCAGCTGAAGGGGAGGTTCTTGAGGATGTTCAACCTACAAATCTGCAGCGTCTGTGTGGTGTAATCTTGCTATCCTAATTAGGATTCATATTATCTCAAGCCTTAAATGCATCCAAAAAAGGTGCATTTACTGTATAACCGCCACACTGTGCAAGCCCATCTCCTGAACCATTGTGTTATTTAGTAAAATATTATTCCTTTTTGGGTATTTTGGTTGGACAACTTTAAGTATCTGTACTTTTTTCTATTTCTTTTAACTAGTTTCTGTCTCTGAGGTTTGTTAGTCTATTACATTTTTGTATGAAAAGCACTTTATGAATAAAATTGGATTTGATCTGATTTATTCTTTCTTGTCTTTTGAGAAATTTATATTGGCTTTCTTTTGTATCACCTTGTAGTTTGCACTTTTAGGATTAGATTAATTAATGCATGCACAGCTGCAGTCAGCTTCCTCACCAATGAAGCCTCCACTAAATTACTGTAAAAATACGTCCTTTTTCTGTGCTTTACAAAGCACAGGACAAAAAAGGAATTATTTCACAAGCACTCATCTTATTTAATCCATAATTCATAGTGAAGTAGAGGAAGCTCGGAGAGGTGGGAGACTCTTCCATCGCAGCTCTGTAAAGTTTGAATCGCTCTGATGAGCCACTGGGGTTGCTTCCTCTCTCTCAGCACAATGCTGCAGGAACCAGACATTTTACTTTAGGAAGTAAAAGTCATGATCACAAAGGTGCTTTTTGTTTTTGGCATATTTCTTTTTAAGACTTCTTGAAATAACAATGATGTTTGCAATCATTTAGACAAAACCTGTGGAATTCATTTATGTTTTTATTTAGAAAATTGATTGAACAGTTTAACCTGTTTCACCCTGCTCTACTTCTGTTACTCTAAATTTATCAAAAACTCTCTAATCCTATCTAATTTGGACATTGTTGTGTTCCAAATGTTAGAGAAATGTGTTTTTGAGTAAAAATAATGACGTCCTGTCACCAGGGAGCGCAGCTAATTCGTATAGATGGCAGAGAAGTGTTTGCGATTAATCTTTAATTTTGAAACATCAAACTTTGAGACCCCTGCCATACACCAGCTCTCTTGGGATAGTTTCTATAGATTTTTAATGACACGTCTTTAGAACACACCGACTGATTTTTATGTCAGTATGATTAAAGTGACAAGGTGGAGGTTAGGACCCAATGCAAGCTGATGAGGTAGGATGCAGATGGAATATTGCTCATCAGAATCAAGATGGAGAGATGACAAGACAATGACCTGGCATGGATGAATAAAAGCAAGGAGTATGTACATATCCAGGTGAACTAACGGGGAGCCGGTGATGAACAGGAAGCAGAAAGCAAAGAGGAACATTACAAGATAAAAATGGAAATGAGACAACAAAGAACTATAAACCAAGACCACAGTACATCACAGATCATGGCACTAAGAGGAGTTTGTTCTAACCTCAGTAAATCATCCCAATCCCAATAAAGCAATTCATTTAGGAGAAGAAAAGCAAACACCTTTGCCTCCCATTTGGTGCTCAGGTCTAAATACTTCTGTTCATGACACGGGCTGCAAATAAAAGCTGGGCAAAATCCCAGACAGTCAAAAATGATGCTATTTAATCTGTATTCTCTATACTGCACATACTTAACCCCTATTTTTGTTTTTTATAGATAACTTTCCTCAGTAATTAGACACACTTTGAGTTGTCTAGCCCTATATGGGATGTTTATATATATTTATTTAAAATATTTGTTTTATATATGATTTAATATTATATATTATATTAATAGGGCTGCATGGTGGCGCAGTTGGTTAGCTCTGTGGCCTCACAAAGACTGTTGCCGGTTCGAGCCTCAGTTGGGGTGGGGGTCAAACCAGGAATCTTTCTGTGTGGAGTTTGCATGTTCTCTCCGTGTTGGCGTGGGTTCTCTCCGGGTTCTCCGGCTTCCTCCCACAGTCCAAAGACATGCACCTTGAGGATAGGCTGATTGGAGACTCTAAATTGCCCATAAGTGAGTGTGAGTGTGCATGGCTGTTTATATATATATATATAAAGAACAGCTTTACATTCTCTACAATGTGTGATTATTCATTGTTTTAAATAAATCCATAGAACCTAACAAATGATGCAGGTGAGCCATTCAGCACTGTGGACAGCAGAATTGTTTGTTTGTTGTGTGCTGTGAGCACAAGCACTTATATGCTTATTATTATGGTTCAAAGAACTTTCTGTTCATGTTTCTGAATAAACAAGCTGCATTCTGCAGTAGCAAGGGTTTTTGTTTGTGTCTTTTTGGCAGCAACCATAAGTTTTCATGCATTATTTGCACTAACATTAATGTGTGTAACAAGGAAATACACATCCAAAAATGAAAGGTTCCCCCAAAAGTCCTGGCATAATTGGAGCCCTCATCCTATTCCTACATAAGTGACTTCGGCCTACTTTTAGACATACAGCAGAAAGCCCTTTGCCTCTCTGTGATGTTTGGCCAAAGCAGCTGTATTTAATATGACACTATAGGGAGAAAAGCGACATTGATTATTGTAAATAATTTGGGTATTTGTCCATATTTGGGAAACAGCCCCAGCACAAGAGGACATTTCATTTCAAGCCAACGGGCTCTGTTCTGATCAAACCTCGAGGGTTCTCTGCAGCCTTTTTACTGACACACACACACACACAAACACCCTCCAACCCGTCTGGCTGCTGCGTATCTGGAACAAAGCTTTTGGCTCAGCCTCTTATGTGCTAATCAATGTGAAGAGACCACTCAACATAATTGATATAGGAGAATGTTTTTGTCCGTCTAAACCCAGACACACACAAACACACACACACAAAGTGGGAGCAAACGGCTAAGTGGAGACTGAAGAGGAGGGCATATTTGTAGAGGATGAGTTTGCATACGAATAACACCGGATAATGGATTCCTCCTACTTATTATTGTCAAAGTGAAGTATTACATATGTTCCCTCTCCAGCGAAGACACAATGAACTGTGCGCTGCTCACTGGCAGCAGCTATTCTCATAAAGGGCCATACTTTATTGTATCTGATTAGAAAACCTCTCTGTCTAGAGCCAAAACATGCACATGTGATTTACATTTGATCAGCCTCAGATTTTACAATCATTAGCTCGGTTATCAGTCGTAGGTCTGCTTCATAAAAGCAACAACAAACAAGTTCTCTCTGACTACACGCAGTTCTTTTAGCTATCACAATTTCCACACGTAACAGAAAAAGTATTTGATGCCTGGTTGGGTAAATTACCTGACACAGGGATGCTCAAATCTGGCTCTTGACATCTACTATCCAGAACTTTTATTTCCCTTCTAACACACCCCTAGTCAGATCTTTCACCTGTATGAAACACTGGCACGTCAAAATCCAGCAATGAAGGCTCAGGACTGTTTAATGCTAAACAGGAAAGCATTCCCCTCTAACACACTAGATGCTTACAGACAGATATTAAAAGATAGAATGATGCTAAACAATGCTAAACATAACCCTGACATGAGGTTTTATGAGCTGCCAGATTAAATTATTCCCATGAAACAGTAAAATGTCTTAGTTTCAATCTATGTTGTTTATACTCTAATAAAAAAATTTATTTATATGATATTGGACACTGTTGCAGAATAGCTGAAATATTGATTATCTGCGATGCCTTATTAATCGATCAAACTTTTACACAACAGCTTGATCGATTCACTAATATGGCACGCCGTCTTCAGGGTTTAAATCATCTACTGTAACATTTATATCTATTGCTTCTCTGCAGGAATATTTGACGTTTTTCATTGACTCATCCACCCAGTTTTAGAAATTATGACTCTAATCTGAAGAGAAGCTTTTCCAATTAATGTGTGGACTCACTGTGCGCTCCTGCAACACTTCAAATTATCAGTTATGAAATATTCACACCTTTCCTCTGTGGAGACACGGCATGAACTTCGACAGCTAATTGGCTGACAGTTCTCTTTAACTCTATTCACCTCCTACACTGACAAGACTGACATTAATGAATACTTTTTAAGCTTTTCATGCATGTGATTGTGCTGATCGCGATGGAGAATATCCAGATTGACAGTGTAATCCATGTCTTCTGGTAAAAGTAACTACACTATAGGGAGCCATGGCATTATCCAAATATTCATGATATTTGTGCATCTGCACAGTAATGCAATGTCACGTTTGCACATGAGATTCAAATTGATTAAACAGATAAGGTTAAAGTATTAGATTTGATGGAAAAACTTGTGCAGCTGCATGCATCTGCTAACTGTACATGCAACCTGTCTTAGAGGAATTTTAGCTTGTTTTTCTGTGGAAATCAGCTTTTACTTTTGGAAGTTGATGGGATTTCCTACGTTAACTTATCCGATTGGGGTCACTATTAGGTCCACTCGACTGAAACTACTCTCTGTAGGTTACTGATTTCCTGGCTTGCCAGATCCACTGGGCGTCCTGGTGGTGTCTCCTCTGTTGTTGTGGGATTTTGTATGAGTTGGGTTTTGTTTTCTTCTTCCCATGCAGTGTTTAGAAACCCCCTCCTTGTTTGTGGACGTGTACATCACAGTAAGTCCGTTTATAAAGCATTTTTCTGTATTAATAATTTACTTTTTGTATACAATAACCTGTTATTTCTGCCTCATTGCCACAAACCCCAGTGCCTGATGGTGGTTGTAGCTGCCTAGCAGCTTTCTCCCTAATAACACATACACACTTACACACACGTACATACATATATATTCCACCTTGACTAGGATATTTTAAAAACTATCTGCTCAACTACATGATGTTTCAATGTAAGAAAACATTTTTCTTTCAAGGACCACTTGGACACATTTATGTCCCTGCCAGCATCAAAATCAACAACATTTGCCCTTGTTAGCAAGTATGAAAGAAACAGAAGCAAGGCCAAGTGATGGAGTCCAGGGGAAAAAGATCTGTCGACCGAAAGCGAGGAGAACTTTTTATTTAGTGATTCAAACAATTTTGAAATGTCAGATAGTTCAGGTATTACATAAAATCAACTTTTTCTTTCATTTCATCTTCTTTTGTTTGCTGTTTTTAGTGGCTAAGTCTGCGATTTAGCAACGTGATCCTTCTTCAGTAGTCGGAGGTTTTTACTGTCAAATCAGTTTTATGAAGGAAAGACACAAAAGCAGCGAGACTGCTTGGGTATTATAAAATATTATAACACAACATATTCTTTTGAATTCAGTAAAGTAGTTTACATTCATGTGAATCCATCCCTCGCTGCATGACTTCCTTTTCTCAGATGAAAAGCACAACTCTGCTTCGCCTCCACATCACCATGTCCCAATTTACTTTTACACAATGTCTAGATTATGCCACTTTTTTCAACCTCACCTCAAGAGATCATTGTTTATTGCCTTTCAGACATTTGCTGCCACTCAAAAAAAAACCCTTGGAGGCCTAATCTGTCAAAGCACTCATATAAATGCTGCTCGGTTAGATTGAACTTTGTATTTTCATTGTTCAGCCAGGAGATGTTTTCATAGTTAGTGCTGCCGTAATATAATTACTGGCAATCACCTGACACACACACACACACACACATTTCCTAAAAAAGAAAAAGAATGTCAAAATGAATACTTAGTTGTCATAATTTAGTTGTTTTATTGAAGTTGTCTGTCAAATCTAATACCACAGAGAGCGCTGTGAATCATTTGATGAAAATGTGGAACATATATGGGAGCTTCATCAAACTACTTTTGACAAACTAATTTCATCCTAAATGTTGTTTACAAACATATTCCAGGCAGATGTCTGGTGGGTTTTGGAGGCTTTGACTGCAATTATGCACCCCAAAAACAAAACGCCATCGTGAATGCATCAATGTTATTGAGTGAATTATAATTAGCGTTGAAGAAAATCCACAGCAACACGAATCAGTTGCGATTTAAAGCCCCTGACAAGCTAACACATGTAGCTCAGGTTGTGCTGTGATAAAAGCAGTGCCAGAAATTTAACCGCTGTTACCATGACTCATTACACTCCCAGTGTTTGGAATATCATGACATGGAAGAGATGAGAAATATTGACTTTGGGCTTATATTGCATCATTGCACTCCCAGCATACTTCAAGGTTCATGGTTAATAATTTACTGTGTCATGTGTTGGATTTTGCAGATCACTTCACTAACTAATCGTTACAACAGCAAATATGGTGCGCCAACTACTGTGCACAATCATTTCATGGGCCAGTCATTCTCAGTGTTTGTATTCTTTTAAAGGACATGAAGAAAATGCTGACAGAGAAGATATGTAAAAAGAAAAGATGTACAACACAGACGTGTTCACGTTTTTAGTGAAAGAAGATGATTGAGAGGAGATTATCTTGAGGGAAGATATTGTACCTCTTTGCTAAGGTAAGGCATCTTGTGTTAGCTCTGAAATGGTAAAAATGAGGCCCAATCTGTACCATACTTTGTTTTGGTAAATTGCTAATGGACTAACATGGGGTCTTTCCAGTCCTGTTGACCACTCAGAGCACTTTACACTATAGCACATTTACCCATACACACCAGTTGGGGTTCAGTGTGAAGAAGCCTGGAATTGAACTTCTAACCTTGCGGTACAACTGCTCTTCCACCTGAGCTACAGTATATGTTTAGCTAAATCTCATAACCAGTTTCTTCTTTCAATCTATTTTCTACAGATTATCTGAAATTATGTAACAGGACTAGTTAAGTCTGGACTTTCTCTGACCATTTCCAGCTCATCCAGACGATCCAACATGTCCCCAGACCAGTTGAAAGATGCAAACCTCTCTCTCAGTTAGATATGGTGAGAGCATCTCATCAGGGAGACATCCAGAAGGCCTCCTAACCAAATCACCGGACTCCTTATAAACTACAGGAGTATCAACTCTATTCTGACTTCTCCTCAAACTAGCTTAAAAAGAGAACCCAGACACCCTGTAAAGCTAACTAATTTCTGTCATTTGTACCTGTAATCTCCTACTTCTGGTCACTACTCCTGACCATAAGTGAGACTAAGGACGTCCCATACTGAAACTAATAAATATGTTTTCTGGACTCATGACAAAGACCCAGATACACTTCCATGTGGGGCAGGATCTAATTCCCATCCCAGTACAAAGGAGGGAAAAGCCAGCTCTGTTCTACAAATAAGATTAAAGCCTTCAACGTGTACTTTTACAAGTAACCAAGTAGCCAGCTGGAACAATAAGTTTGCCTCAGAAGGAGGAGTCCTATCACACACAGAGACTTGTTACCATGCACAGAGTACACTGTGTACAATGTGGCATCCCAACAAGCTCCCCAACCTAAACAGTTGTTTGTACATATCCTTTATTAAGACTCCTAACAGTGTCTTTCATCTTAGTGTTTTGCAAACCTTTAGAGCCACAACACCCAAGATCATTTTATGAATTAATCTTATCAATTTTATCCAAACTTAATATGTCATGTTGTGTAAAAACATCAGTGTTTTGACAACCCTGATAAAAAAAAAATCTACATTTATTCGAAAAAAAATAGTTTTGGAGTTTTTTTGTTTGTTTGCTTGTTTTCTTTTACACCCCCCCTCAGAAGGGGGTTCAGAAGACTACAGCTAAAGGCAGAACATCAGGCACATCTGTGTGAGTGTGGATTTTGGCTTGATTTAGAGTAAAACAGTACTCTAACAGATTCATAAAGCAATCTCTATGTAATTTCCACCATGGAAATACCACCATCATGAATGCCATTTTTACCCCTCACACAGAGTCGATCTTAGACGCCTTAAAATCACATTCATTTTGTTATTGTCTGGATTTCCCTTCAAGTCTCTGTACTCAGATATTGCCTCCAACAGCAGAACCGAGCAGAACACACACACACATTGATTCTGAGGTTATATTATGGAAGATTAAACTTCTTAATGGGATATGGAGGATGGCAAGAAGAAGCAATGTGGCTATCTGTGATAGCAACAATAGCAAACCATCACAGTTTCATTATACAACATCTGAAGTCATCTAGTCAAGGGATGTCCTTGGAACGGAGACAGAAGATAAAATAGAAGTCTTTAAGCAAACAAAATAGGCAGAATATTGCAAATATGGGAAAGATAATGTGCTTATTGAACCCTGAAGCATGCTAAATAAAATCCACAGGGACCCAAAATGAAATCGTGTTGTAATTGTCATGTAAGGGTAGAGATAAACAAACTGCTAAACCCTTTTCATAATAACAAACAGAACACAGGCTCAGAAGTGACCTAGAGAAGCCCTAAAGTTTCAGGATTTACAGACAAACACACAGAGCGGACACAAACATTAGATAAGACTTTGTTTCTTGTGTTTTTGTAGATTTGGTTGTTATTCTCTATCTGGTCACAAAACATGCCATGAGCCAAGTCGTCATAGTTCTAATTTTGTTTGCCAGCAAAATAAGATAAAATCTTCATTTTAATGCACCCCAGATGGAGGAAATAATAATTTGCATCCGTTATCAGAGAGACAGGATGAGGCTGTGTTGTCCTGGTGGTGAAAATTCAGTCTCTTTCTCTCAACTCTCACATTTCCATTTGATTTAAGTGTCATCTGTCGACCTCAAAACAATCTGAGAGCTGCTTGAACTTTTCAAACAGTTAATTGAGACTTGTTCTGACATACTCAGGGCTGATTTCTTAGGCAGGAAATCCATATTCATATTTTATAGAGAAGAAGGTCATGAAACATAACACCAAGAGACCACTCGTGTGCATGCCTTTGAGCAGGACTTTTTCGTGCTTCTTCAATTTTTAATTGATTTATTCATCTATTCTTGAATTAGCTAAGCTTGTCTCCAAAGCACACATGAATATCTAAAGTACACGCTGGACCTTGATGAGTGCATTTCCTTGTTATATCAGTAGTCGGCTGTCACTTGTCATCGAGGCTCTGAATACTTTACAGATCAAAGGATCTGTCACTGATGTTTTATTAGATGTGACAATAAATTCCATTCATACATGAATAATTACTTTGATTTTTACTCATTGAGGGACTACTATATCTGCTTTCGCTCTATACATAAACAGCTGCCTTATACTTCTGATATAAGTCCAGTTACCACAGTAACTCCCACTACATCCTACAGACATGCATGATTATTGTGTTTTGCAGCATTGGCTGAATTATTTCCTCTCTTTGTAACGAAAGCTCTGCTATAACTAAAATATTCTGGCTACTCTTGGCTATTTTTCTTTAAAAACATGCTGCTCAATGCACTTTGATTGAAGAAGCTTGACAGGAAAGCTTTATGGTGAGGTGGTGTGTATGTGTGTTACAGCTCTCCAGAACTCTGCATGCTAGTGTGCACTGACATTTTCCTAAAACACGTCTTCTTCAAATTCTTTTCACTCCTTGGTCTGGTGACTTTGTATATAGTATTAGTGGTAAAGAGCTTTTGACCAACTCACTTTTCCTTCCTATGGCCACTAATACGCTCTGTAATTGTCACATTTCACCATTAAACTAACAACCAACATTTCCCTGTTTGTAAGGCAGTTTAGAAAGTCATAACCTCATCACACACCACAACAAATGTGCTCTGAACTTTGTGAATCCTTTTTAAATGCTTTGTGAACTAAATACTGGCATCAGCATGCCAATATTTTCTGGTAAAATAAATCCAAATATTTAACTTACGAGCGTGGTGTGAATACTTCTGTTCACACTGCAAGCAAAAGAAGCCCCAATTCTAATGCCTTTGCCATATCTGATCTGTTTTTAATGATAGTACAATACATTTTTCCAAATCTAACCCAGACTACATTCATTTCATCTCTATGCCGCTTAATCCAGTTTAGGGTCACGGGGAAGCTGGAGCCTTTCCCAGCAACTAACCAGCTAGAGGCAGGTACACCCTGAACAGTCCATCACAAAGACAAACAACCATTTACACTCACTCCTAGGCACGCTTTAACATTACTAACTAAGATAACCTAACATGCATGTGGGAGGATGCTCCACACAGAAAGGTCTCTCCCAGCCAGGGCTCAAACTTCTTGCTATAAGGCCACAGTGCTGATCACTATTCCATCGTGCAGCCTGCTAATTCCATACATTATTATCAATCAGATAGCCTATATTTGTTTTCTAAAGGGTTTTTCAGTCTGAGCTGTCATGCATTTCATTCAACTTGTGTTACAACCTCTTTTTAAACACTAGGGTTATGGGGGTCTATAACAAAACTAACCAGAAACAAACTTGAGATATAACAATCATTTATTTAAGTAAATTTCCCAGTTCCCAAAACTTCACGCAATAAACAACAAAAAGTGTACAAAGGTCGGTTATATCTTATCTGGTACTAAAGTTACAAAACCAAGAGATCTCAATGAGGTTTTTCTACAACAATTACAATTAACTAACATTTACAATTATTTACAAGAACCCAAAATACTCTCAATAAATCTATTAAATCCAAACTAAACAATCCAAAAAGCCATTAACACAAATGAGTTTCTCTTCTCAATTAAACTCAAAAAGCACAACCATGCATCAAAACCAAAAGGGAAATCTAAATTGATTATAAACCACTAAGGGTATTAAAATCACTAACGTTTTCCAAATCTGCAAACCAGCGCTCTCATTCCCAGAGGCAGACTGAACCCAGGAGGACACAGCTGCCCTGATTGCAGGAAGTTTCTTCATTTTTAAAGTCCAGTGGTTTGCTGATTAGTCAGGAAGGAGGAAGGATGGAGTTGGTGAGTCCAAAGAGAGTGCAGGTGATAAGGACTTATTGTCAGCAGGTGAGGTGGATGATGACTGGATGGGATGATTAATGAAGATGTTGATCCAGATCTGCAGCTTAGGTGGAAAGTTGAGGTCTTGCAGAGTATTGGTAGAAGTCACAATTGTAACATAAGTACGTCACTCAATTGAGACAGATATCTGGCGGATTGGTAAGGAGGCGTTTAAATATAAAGGATGGAAAAATAATAATTTTGTTAGTGTCATTTGCACTTTAAAAGTAATGGATGAACATGTAACATCCATATCTACCTCTGTGAACACACCATGCTACATGTAACGTTACATGTTAGACTGTTCACACCACAGTCTGATGGTGGTTACAATAAATGATGATGTAAAAACCACCTCAGTTTTGCATAGGAGACTATGGACTGTGGTTTTTAACCTACCTTGTTTGCTTCCATTACACCAATAATCTATTATCTAATTGTATCTTGCTATTTTTTGTTTTTATTGTTGGATCAGTCAGGCAGGCTTTGCGGTCCTGCAAAATACTAATTTAAACAAATGTTTGATTTAGGAGTTTACCATGAAAACACTCCCTACATCTGAAATCATGATGCAATCTGATGGTTTTCTCAAAGAGGCTGTTTTTTATAAACTAGTTTAAAATAAAAAGCAGTGAGTACTTTGAAGTATACAGTTCTGATTGGATTATGGTGCATTGGATTATGTATCCTGAAAATGCCTACAGGAGACGTTTTTGGAAATTGGTGCTGTATAAACAACACTTTTTTTGTATAAACATATAAAAAAAAATCACAGCTCTAATTTAATATTGCTGCCTGAAATTTGACTAATAATTTTCTATTAAATATGAGCCTTTTCCTATTATCCCTAATTTAATAGATTTTTAACAAATGTGCTTTTAGATCAATATTCCATCCCAGCAAACATTTAATCAGCTTTGTGAAAATGCCCATTGTTCTATAGTACCGCCGAGACAGCTGTAAGCATGTTAAAACACTCCATGTTGCTGATTTCAATCCCTCCATGTTTCCTTGTTATCCTCGAGGAGACTGTAATCCAGAAGACATGGATTACACTGTCAAGACTGCAACATGTTGCTGCTGCTGAGTTGGGAGAACAAAGAAATGCAGCCACAAATAACAGGATACCTTGGAAATAAATTTAATTTGTGATATTATCACCTGATATTAGCATTGAAGTATTGGAAATTAGTTTTTGTATTTTTAATGACTTTTACACAACATTACATTACACATAAAACTCTTCAGCTACGCCTCTTCTCACTCAAAACGTCACAATAAGAGAAATGTTATGTACCGGTATACGTTTTTAAGATATTTTGGTTTGTTTAGCACAACTCATAATAAATCCTGTGGCTTCCACATTTCTAAGCCAACCTTGAACTTTAACTTGATGTAATTATCTGTTTGTAATCAGGATGTGAACCACAGGAGAGCTGTGGGAGAAACAGGTCCCCCTGATGAAGCTTAAGCTCCCCCTAAAACATTATTTATTCATTTTTGAGTGGTCTCTTTGATACTGACAATAACCTTTATGTTGCTTGCTCACAAATTCATCATAGCCTATTTGACTAGATGCTATTATTATTGCGAGGACAGAAGCTAAACCTCTCTTCAGCCTCTGAAATATGCAAAATAAAGAAAGTAAATGTGCAAAACACAGCTGATTCCCAGCCTCTGTGGTTGCTTTTCTGCTAAGGTAAGATCGCTTTACCTAATTACAACAGGGCAAACTATCATTTCTCATTATATTATGAATGGCAGGCAGTGTTGTGTGCATATGTGTGGAAAATTTAGTTTCATCATGTGGGTTTTAGAAAAAGGGGAATGAAGAAATATTGCAAACAGTACAATTGTTGTCATTTTGTATACGTTATGTTGGGCAGGCAATAGCATCTTTGGCATCATATTCTTACTTGCAGATGCAAGTAAAACCATGTAGCACCTTACTAAAATTCAGCTGCTCATATGGGACACTGTGATAATGTGTCGTGATTGATATGAACCGTGACATAGGTGATTTAGGATGCTTAGATTTGAAGAAGAAAGCATACAGGACATTTCCTGATATCCAGACATGTCAAAATTGAATGTACTTCACGCCTTCAGCAGGAGCACATCTCTGATTCTGTCATTAAAATGTTTTTCATGCTGAATTAGAACAAACGTCACAGCATACAGCGTATGTGTAATCTATATTTAAAGGGCTTGAAGGCAAGCTGTTGTTGCAAACTGGCAACTTAACTCCTGACCTTGTTTCAGGGCTGATCCAGTATAAATTTATCTATTAAAGGCTGCATCTGCTCAAATTCTATAGTGCTTAGATTCACAGTGATGATCGTTTATACGCTTTAAACCTTCTGTAGGGTGCAATGGTACATCTTCACATGTCACACTTAAAATAAATGTCTTCAAATAGCAATGCAACCTAAAGAAGCAACAACAAGGTTGAAAAGATGATGGGAAATTAATAATTTAGATTTGGTTGATGGTAAATGCAGCTTGATAAATAAAAGAAAACTGATCATCACATGATTGATTCCTAATTCTGGTTTTGAGGGCTTGGTGTGCGGACTGCTTGATGCGGCTGACTGAACTGATTGATGGTTTTTACACCTATTTTATAATGGAGAGTGAAATTAAGCCCTGAAGTTTACCTTGCAAGAACTTGTTTTTGCATTTATCCCCTATACCTACTATCTCTCACCAGGTCAATGGAGGCTCCAATGAGACATTCAAGATTTTCTGAAAAACATCTGGATCCAAAATTAAGTCTTTAACAAAAATAGAAAAATAATTCCACATTCGTATACCAGGTTACACACAGTGCAGTTAGCTCTGTGGATGGGTCGATGTTACAGCTAACTGTTTGCAGTTACATCCCACAGTGCATTTCTGTTAAAGCAGAATTCTATACATAACTTTCTGAACCTGTTACTTTGTGCTTCTGACCTCTTTTTTGGTGGGATGCTGACATTCATTATCAACAATCCAAAAGTCACCGTTGCCCTGAAGTATTCAGAAGCTAACTCCAGGTTTCCACCAACTGTGGAAGTATTTAGAGCAGCTCTGACGACCTTTCCGCCTGACACTCTGGAGTGCTTCAAAACAGGGGGGCGCAGTTGGCGCAGTTGGTTAGCTCTGTGGCCTCACAGCAAGAAGGTTGCCGGTTCAAGCCTTGGTTGGGCCAGGGGTCAAACCGGGAATCCAAAGACATGCACATTGGGGGTAGGCTGATTGGAGACTCTAAATTGCCAATAGGAGTGAGTGTGTGTGTGCATGGTTGTTTGTCTGTGTGTGTTGGCCCTGT